>APFE030827265.1:90496-170782 GCA_000404065.3 Pinus taeda | reverse complement strand
ATATATTTCCACTACATCATGAACCAGTTCAGAAAATATACTCAATACTGCTCCCTGGAAAGTGGCTGGAGCGTTGCACAAACCAAAAGGAAGGACCCGATATGCAAAGGTATCCCAAGGACAAGTGAAATTGGTCTTATCTTGGTCTTCCGGGTTGATTTGAATCTAGTTGTACCCACTAAACCCATCTAGGAAGGAGAAATGTTTTTTCCCTGCCAGACCATCTAACACTTGATCGATGAAAGGCAAAGGAAAATGGTTCTTTTTAGTGGCTTTGTTTAGTTCCCGATAATCGACACAGATTCTCCACTTACCATTTTTATTTGGCACTGGCACCAAAGGAGAGTCCCATTCACTATCAGAGATGGGGTAGATGAATCCTGTATTAAGTAATTTTTGCAATTTTTCCTTAACAATGTCTTTAAGGGCTGGATTCATCCTCCTTTGAGGTTTTCTGACTGGTTCGCAATCTTCCTTAATGTATATGTGATGAGTACAAACTGAAGGGTGCACTCCCTTCATCTCCTTATAACTCCAAGCGAAGGCATCTAAACGTTTTCTCAATAAGTTGCACAGTTCCTTCTCTTGGGAAGTGGATAGGGATGAGTTGATTTTCAAGGTTCCTTTTGGGCCGAACTCTATATTCTTAACACAGAGAAAGGTTGGGTCAGCCACACAGAGATCAGTTAAGGGATTGTCTTGGGTTCCTTTCACTAGATCTTCTAATGGAAAAATATTGCGGGTGGATTCTGAATTAAATTTTCAATGATATCATCCTCATTTTGCGATTCCCCTCCATGACAATTTCTACTGCACACAATGGTACAGAATAGACTTCATCCTCATCCTCCTCCTCCAACTAGAGAGGTAAATCATGTTCTAGCAAGATTTGGACAGGAGGGTATAGGATTAGCTTCTTGGACATATGCCCGTTTTTTATGGTCATGTTCCCAGCCCAACAACTGATGTAAGCATCGGCAGTGGCCAACCAGGGTCTTCCTAGGATGAGAGGATACCCAGTGAGCTTTGCCTTCGGCTGCAAAACTAAGAAATCAACGGAGTACTCCCAAAAATCAGTGGAGACCATCACATCCTCCACAATCCCTTCAAGGGTCACGGTGGAGCGGTTTGCTAGCTGCAGCACTGTCGTGGTCATTCTCAAGGAGCCCTGGAGGTTGAGTTTGAGCATGGTGTCCTTTTTCATCACGTTAATGGAAACTCTCAGATCAATCAAGGTATGTGGGATCATGGTGCCATTGATGTGGACATCAACTACTAGGCTTCCAGGGTCTAGATATTTCGGACAAATTACCTGCCCCAACATTAGATCGGACAGTTGTCCTATGACATTGATGGTTAGGGAAGCTCTCTTGCGCCTACCTAGATGCCTGAAGAACTTCTCTTTGATCATCTTATTGTATATAGGCACATCCTTTATGGCCTGGAGAAGTGGTATCTTTACACATAACTGTTTCAATTCTCCCAGAAGTTCAGATTCTTCTGGGGTGGGTTGTGTTTCCCTGGATAATCTCTTAAGAAAGGGTGGAATTGCTTTCAGTTCACTTTCCTCTTTATCTTCCTCAACCTCCTGAGGGGGAGTCTAGCTATCTTGGAGAACCTTCCCAGATCGTAGGTTAATCTCCTGAATCTCCACAGCGTAAGTTGGGCATGATGGTTCCCCATTATATACTTGTTGGGCCTATCTGTTGTTCGGGTTTAGATTCGGTTGAGCAGGCATTTTGGGTTGACTTGGTGGAGCAGGAGGCAATGGTTGTGGTTGAGCAGGTGGTGGAGGCAAAAGAGCGGGAGGAGAGCTGTATTGGGGCCTCCATCCCTGATGAGATGCATTCCACTAAGGTTGTGGCTGAGCATAGGATTGAAATGCATGAGCAGCTGGTTGGGCATGATATTGAGATGGATAGGACCAAGGAGGAGGTGCGGACCAGGAAGGATGAGTAGGAGGGCCCCAAGGAGATATGGAAGTGGCTTGGTTGGGGTTGTAGTATGCCTAAGATGTCCCTTGCCTCCCCTGTTGGTATGGTCTAGGTCCATGCGGTCTCCTTTGGTTCATGAAATAGAGTGGTTCAATGGCTCCTTCGACCCCTTGGTATACAACTTTAAGTTCGGGCAAGGAAGGGCACTTATCTGTAGAATGATCTTCTTCACAGACTAAACAAACCTCTATAGAGTTCAATGGACATTCAATCCTAGGAAGCCTTCTGGTGCACCTAGGACAAAAAATGGCCAAAGCCCTCTCTGCTTCCTCTTGTTTCTTTTTGATATGCAAGGTATCCATTTGCATGGCAAGAGTCTGCAGCATCTCACTCTTGAAGTCTTCCAGCATGTTTCCAAGTTCACCTTTTAGGGATGAACTGGATGAGGAGGTACTGGCTATGGGTTGACTCCCCCTACCTCTCTTTCTGGCTACCCTAGAATGGTTTCTAAAAACAGTCTTTATGTCTTCATAAGGTAGTTCGTAGATGTCTCCTCCAGCGAGTAGATGGAGGGTGTCTAGAAGGTCTTCCGGAATTCCGCTGAGCAAGACCAACTTCAGAGATTCGGGGTCAAGTGTGCACCTGGCCCTTTTATAACTGAGCTAGAACCTCTCTTCATAATCCTCCAATGATTCATCACTTCCCATGGTCATTTGGAATATTTCTTCCTTGGTGTCTTTTGACCTACAGTGGTCTCAATATTTGTGATTAAAGGTCTGCTGCATCTGGGCCTAAGTTGTGATGCTATTGTCAGGTAACCCCATGAACCAGTGCAATGTTGCATCCTTGAGGGTAGAAGGAAATAGTTTCAACTTTTTTTCATCTTCTGCATAGTCATAGGTTTGACAGATAACAACAAACTCAAACAAAAAGGTGTCAGGACCTTCTGTAGTCAATCCATGAAAGTGAGGTAGGCTTGAAGGGATTATGTTCTTCATTTTAGTGTCCCCATTAGTCTCTCATATGGGAAAGGTACCCTCTACTCTTTTTCCATTTCCCCTAGCATTTCTGTTTTTAGCCATTGTCTAAAGAGGGATGTTTTCTTCTTTTTCTTCCCCTATAGGTTATTCAAATATCTTTGGTTGTTCACCTAAAGGTTCTTCTTGATCACTGCCATCGAAGAAGAGAGAAGGGTGGCTATGTGATGTGGTGGGGGTGTTGGGCAAGAATTTTCCTGAATTATCTCTGTTCCTATGAGGCATGAAAGGAAATATCTTTTTGGGTGGTTTTTGCTTTTTTCTGCTTGTACCTGCAAAACTGAAATTGATTGAACAAACAAATTGCAACTAACTGAAATGAACTTGCTAAAATGGAAATTGCAGAATTGAAATAAAAGCAAGGAAATGACTAATCTACTTTTGCTGGAATGGAAATTGCAGAATTGAAATGGAAGCAAGGAAGTGACTAATCTACTTTTCCTGAAATAGAAATTACAGAATTGAAATAAAAGCAAGGAAATGTGGAAATTGAAAGAAACAACTACTCTACTTTTGTTGAAATAAACTACTTAACATAATGTTGCAGTAGAAAATAGAGGAAAAGCAGTAATCACAAAATACTCTAACACTTCCCTGGCAATGGCGCCAAAAAGATGGTGAGCACCAGTATTGCAGCGATAATGCGGCAACTCCTAGTCTCCCTACTTTACTTTTATCAACCCAGTAGTTCGTAACAAATTTGGAAGCAACAGTGTTGTATGCACAAGTACTAGTTCTTACTGCAAGCTGTCACTTGGTCAGCTGGCACAAGATCACTAGGAGCTCAAGCTAACCTCTATGAATTCCAGAAGAATCTTTATATGTAATGAAAGAAAGAAATGCTTACTCTACAAAGGCTACTATACATTGCAGAAAGAGAAAGAAGACTCAAATGCAAAGTAAACCTAGAAAACCCTAATTAACCAACTAATCCTATTTTTGCAGAAAAAGAGATGAAAAACCATGCAATGAATGCTATTAATTAATACAGGAAGCAAACAACATCTACTCAAGCTATTTCTAGAAGGAAATGAGAAAAAAACATCTTGTTGGATTTTTATGTATTTTTAGGTGAAATTGTCATGCATGTAATTTATTTGTTTGCGAATGTGGCAGTGATTAGGCGGTGATGGAGGGCGACTTTGGAGTTTGTAGAGGTGTAGGAAGGTGTGGATGGCTCCTAGGAGGTCCCAGGTGGCCTTCTGAAGGCTTTTCCTGCAACCGGACTTCAAAAAGACACCTATAGAAAAATCTACAAGAGGTTGCAGGGGATCTATAGGAGCTCTACAAGAGGATGCCGAGAGCTGTTTTAGAGAATTTTGAAGGTGGGAAAATAGGTGGAAAGGGTAGCTGATGTGTTAAGGTGTCTAGGGTTCATCAAGAAGGATTAGGGAAGAGAAAGATGGTTGGACTTGTTCAAAGAAAGAGAGGAAAGTTTATGAAAAAAGTGTAGAAAATTAAAGCAGATTTATGAGGGACTTTGGATGACCTGTGGAACATAGATCAAAGAGAGACGGTGATGGCTGATTGGTCGACTTATTGTGAGCAAAGATGTACTGCTAGAGAACTGAAAATCAAATACTGAGATTAAGCAAGCAAAGAAACTAGCTACACCAAAAAAACAGAGTTTTGCATCAAGCTAAGCTAAATTCTGATTTAGGAAAGTAAATGTTGAACAATGCTATTTGGAAAGAAAGCATGGAAGGAAATTTATTGCAAAGACAGGAATGAGCATGGCGAAATAGATCTACAACAAAATATTTAACCTTCTAACAAATTACAACACCAGAAATCCTATGGAAAAGGTAAATCTGTGTTTTTTGTGGCAGTAAGAGGGTCTTAGCCTCAGTTCATGGTCCCAAAGGGAGGAAAGGAGGCCAAGGCTCTGCTGATGGCCTTTTTGTATCTTTTTCCTATCACTGTTCAACCTGCTATAGCAAACTAAAATGGAAACAACCTTTTAAATCACCAAAAACAACCTATTCTTAACTAAGAAAGAAATCTATCTAACAACAATTAATTCATAAACTGAAACAACACATATAAATACAAGACATGAGGTGCTTGGCTGCTTGGATTGGACCCTAACCCAAGAGCTTCAATGCTCTAAGGTGACTCAGTGCTAGCTCAAAAACAATCTCATCTTCATTATCAAAATAACAGTAAGATTACATGAAACTGTCCAGAAAAGTAAGCGCGAAGTTGAGCAGAGAAAAACTGCAACAAAAGTTTGAAAATTCGACTAACATTCAACAACCTAATGAGGCCCTAGGCCTCTCTAATTATACAACTGAAACTCCCAACAACTTCCTTAAAATCAGGGAGGCTTGGCTCCCAAAACTTGAGATAGACAGAAGTTATCCTCCACTTGCTCGGCTGCCTCTTTGGTGCATTGATGTGGCTGCTTGTGCTCCGAGCTTCCTAATGGAGAATTTGAAGTAGGGAGTCATAAATGAGGGGGACATTCTCCTATAAATCTTCTCCCTTTTTTTATTCAAATATTTGCTGCCAAATGTCCATTAAATATTTGACTTTGTCTCCAAAATTGACCAAAAATTTGCATTAAGCACACATTGGACTCCATGGCATAATAACCAACCCAACTCACTCTATTAGCATAAATATAATAAAAAACATGCAATAAACTAATGAGAATGGTGGATTAAGCTAAGTTAGGAGGAAAAATGAACCCATATAATTACCCATTTATGGGGCTCATCACATGTCCACCAATTCTTCTGCCCTGAAAGCTGCTGCATTATCAGTGACTAGTTTGGTTGGGCAACCAAATCTAGTGAAAATATTCTCATTCAAAAACTTTATGATAACCTGATGATTAGCATTTTTAGTGGGTACATCCTCAATCCATTTGGTGAAATAATCAGTGGCTACCAAGATCCATTTGTGATGGCCACTGGAATGTGGATTGGTCTCACCTATGAAATCCAAGTCCCACTGCTAGAAGGAACCATTGGCGTGTACTGGCTTCAAGGGTAGAGATTTTAGTTGTTGTCTTCCTGCAAACCTCTGACATTTGTCACAAGAATTCACAAAAGAAAACACATCAGAAAACAGAGTAGGCCAATAATACCCAGCTCTCAAGATCTTGTGGTCTGTGGTTTTCCAATAATGATGCCCTCCACAGATGCTATAATGGAATTGGTGCGTGACTTCCACAAATTGTCCTTTGTCTAGACATCTCAAGAGGATTCTTGATGGTTCTTTCCAATAAAGCAGGTTTTTATAAATGCAGAATTTGGTTGATCTAAGCTTAATGGCCTGGGCTTGACTTGAGCTAAGCCCTGGAGGGACTTCGAGCTTCTGCAAAAAATGAACCACACTGGAATACCATTCACAGGTGGCTAGATTTTCAGCCAGAGATTGATTCTGCTCTTGCTCTTCTTCTGCTTCCTCTATCCGCTCACCACCTGAATTTGAACCCATGCAATTGATGTCTAACAAACTATAATTTTCCTCAACCATAAGCTTAGCCAAGCCCTGGCGTTTGACAAGCTTGGTGAGCTTCACCTCTATGTTGAACTATATGGATTTTGCAATCCATTTAGCTCTCTTTCCATCAATATCTCGCTGAGTTAGGACATATTTTACTGAGGCCGAAGGTACATACACAACCACTTTGGAATGCATAATATAAATTCTGAATGCCTTTAAAGATTTTATGAGAGCATAAGCTTGTTTTTCAATAAGGTCATACCTTAGTTCAGCGCCCCTCAAAGTTTTGCTGAAAAAGACCATAGAGTGTTCTACACCTTCATTGTTTTTCTGCAATAGAATTGCTGCAAGTTTATCATAAGAGGCAAAAGAGAAGATATAAAACTCCCTGACATAATCTGGGCTAATTAGAGTGGGAGCTTCCATGATAGCTTGTTTGATGGCTTCAAAAGAGCTTCTTGCACCATCTGTCCATTTTATTAATGATCCTTTCTTCAGCATGGAAGTGATGTGCTTCACTAGCTCTGCAAAGTTTGGAATAAACCTCCTGACAAAGTTAATCTTTCCAAGGAAAGATTGAATGTCCCTTTTTGACCTGGGGATGGACAATGTCTAAATTGCTTGAACTCTCGCCAGATCAATCTTCACACCTTCAGCAGAAACAATATGTCCCAGAAGTTTGCCTTCTTCTAGAGAAAACTGTGACTTCTTTGGGTTCACATAAATTCCAAACCGTCTGCATTTTAGAAACACTTTCTTCAAATGCTACAAATGGTCCTTGTGACTGCTGGAAAAGACCATTATGTCATCAAGGTAAATAAGGGAAAACTTGTCCTTCTCTCCCACAAAGGCTATGTACATGGTCCTCTGAAAAGTAGCCCCAACATTCATCAGTCCAAAAGGCATCTTGGAATACATGAAAGTGCCCCAAGGAGTAGTGAAGGCAGTCTTTTCCTGATCTTCTGGATGTACAACAATTTGGTTGTAACCTAAAAATCCATCTAAGAAATACATAACTCTAGCCCCTGAAACATTTTGTAGCAAGTGTTCCATCTTATGCAGGGGGTAGTTGTCTTTTTTAGAGCATTTGCTCAGATTCCTGAAGTCAACACAAAGCATGATTTCTTCTTTCTGACTACCACAAGGTTATTTATCCACTTTGAATACCTTAGGGGAACTATGATCTTGGCATCCAACA
This sequence comes from Pinus taeda, assembly GCA_000404065.3. Lineage (NCBI taxonomy): Eukaryota > Viridiplantae > Streptophyta > Pinopsida > Pinales > Pinaceae > Pinus > Pinus taeda. The sequence continues at coordinate 163,160 of APFE030827265.1, read as the reverse complement.
ACTTCTTGATTTCCTTTTCATTCAAAGGCAATAAGAGAGGGCTAATAGGTCTTAATTTCTGCTTAAAAGGGATGGTGTTCTTCTCTAGTGGAATCTTCTGCTGGATGATGTTGGTATCATAGGTCTTAAGATCATTGTACTCCCAAGCAAAAAATATCAGCGAATTGTTTGATCAGGGTGCAATACTTGGAACTTTGGGCAAAAGACAAGTCAGTGGACAGATTTATGTACTTTGGATGGGCTGAACTCCCTACATTATGTCTATGAACTGCAGACTCATTTTCTTTTCTGGCAGGCTTATAAGGTACATCATTATGATCAAACAGCTTCTCTAAGGGCACCAATCCTTTGGGTATATGGTTACTAGGCAGCTGAACAATGCTATCCTGACCAATCTCGTCCTTTAGGTTAGACTGGTTGCATTCTTTGATGGTCTCGTTTTCTCGGTCAATGTGCATTTCATAAAATTCATCAATGACTTGTAAAAACCTATTAATTTCATCATCATCTTCAAAAACTTTCCAGTATTTGACATTGTTAGGCAGAGATGGTCTATATGTCACCTAAACTTCATAAGTCAATTTAGGAGGCGAAGGAGGAATAAACGTGCTAGCAGACACGGCAAGGGAATCAGAAAGTTGGTTCTTCATTCTAGGGATGTAAGAAATGCTGAAACTATTCAAAGAACCTGTGAGCTTCCATACCTCATCTCTGTATGCTTTCAGCCTTGGATGCTTTGCTTGGAAATTTTTGTTCACCTGCTGAATGATAAGGTCTGCATATCCAAACATCTTCAGACCTTTGATGCCCATTTCTTTAGTAGCGTTTAAGCCCAATATCAAGGCTTCATACTCTGTTATGTTATTTGTGACCTGAAAAGTTAACTTGAAAGATAAATTAAAGAATTCTTGTGTGGGGGACACAAGGACTACACCTGCCCCTGCAGCTTCCTTAGAGCAAGCCCTATCAATGAACATGTCCCAAATTTGTGGGCCTTCTTTCTCTGTGATCTGGAAAACCAGTTTCCTAAGCTGCATGAAGGCCAACTGGGATTATTCAATCTGAAGAATACAGGCTCCAAAACCAGTGTCGACAGCGTAGATGGGATGATTAGTGGGATTCCTTTCATCATTGATGATATAAGCCAACTGAGTTTCTCTGTATAATATCCTACTCTCACCTCCAAACACTGGGATAGTAGCATAGGACATATCATTATGTAGTGTCCCACCTAATCTCTTGATCCAACCTCTGGAAAGCAACATGCCAAACTTAGGGGGTACATACGCTACCACAATATCCATCATCATGCTCTTCATAGGCAACTGAGACAAGGTGATGGCTAGGTCTTTGATTAATCCCAAACATTTCACTTTTCTAGAGTCAAAAGAAAACAGGTCATGATAAGACTTGGTAATGTCAAGACCCAACTCATCTATGATAGCCTTAGGCATCAGATTATGGCTGGCTCTCGTGTCCAGAAGGCAGTTGTGAAGGATTTTGTCATGAATAGTCAAAGAGACATAGAATGATGGAGAGTTGTCATCACAATTTTCAATCATTGGGCTGAGAACAACAACTGGTTTGTCATCTTGTAAATTTACGTAGTCAGTGGAGGCTTGGATGGCTTTAGGCTCAAGGGACTCGAGGATAGATCTTTTGAAGGACTCATTCTTCACTAGTTCAATTAGAGGTGTAGGTATGCTTAGCTTCTGAATTTTTGATTCAAAATTGAAAGGAGAAGGAGACTTGTCAAGGCCTCTTACCTCATGAGCTGGAGCTTTGAGGATGATGGGATCAACTACCAGTCATTTCTGCTTTTTATCTTGTTGTATTGCAGGGACATCAACTCTCTGAACAGGAGTTTCCTTGGAATTATTCATCTTCGACCTCAGATCATATCTGTGTTGATCATCAGTTTTTCAGAACAGCTCCACCATCCCACTCTTGGTTGATCTGGTCATTGAAAAATGACTTTTCATAGGCAGCTGAGGTCAAAAAGGAGGCACTGCCTTTTTCTTCCAAATAATGGATCTCACCATCTTCTTCGAACTTCTCTTCTTCCATGACTACATTCTGGAGAGGGGTCTTCACCCTTTGGTCTTCATTGGCATCTTTTCTTCTTTGCAGAATCTGCAACTGCTCATTAGCTCTTCTATATGGATTTGGATTTCTAGGAGCATAGGTATTAGGAACTCTTCCTTTCCCAGGGTGCTGCTCAATCTTTAATTTGGAGATTTTAGAGGCTAATGACTCTATCATCTTGGTCATTTTATCTATCTTGGGATCTGAAGATGATGATGATTCTCCCCTCTGTCTCCTTCTATCAACATTCCCCTTGAGCTTCTCTGCAACCATGATGTTTGATTATACTTCCAAGGCTGCATCTTGCATATCAGCCAAGGTAGCACATTGTCTCTCCCTCAACAATAGACAGAAGTCAGAATCAAAGGCACTGACATAGATGAGTTTAGCAGAGGTAGTGGTGGGTTTTACTTCAGCTGGTATCTTGCTATACATACGGTTAAACCTCTTACTAAAATTAGACAACAACTCACCATTTTCCCTCTTTAAGTTCCCAAACTTGATGTGGTAGTAGAGTAGATCCTTCTTATCCCCCCAATGCTTTAGGAATGCATCATCTAAAGCCTCAATATCTGCTATAGACCTTGGGGTCAGTTCTCTAAACCATTTTCTAGCCTCTCCATCTAGACTTTGGACAAAGAATCTCATCCATACATCATCTTCACTAATGTCCAGGTTATCAGCATAGCTATAAAATGATTCAAGATGTTCCTCAACTGTAACAACTGCAGTCCCAGTGAAGTTAGGCCTATACTTCTAATATTCTTCGGTAGGAATGACATTCAAAGGAGTGGGTAGTACTAAAGGTCCATACCTAGCCGCTATGATTCTTTTCATTTTGTTAGGTGCTTGTGGCCCTGCCATAACTGTGGTGGCTATAAGGGTACTGGAAATCTGAATGATAGAGGGTTGAGGAGTGACTGATAGGACTAAAGGAGTATGAAGAATAGGAGGGGAGGTTTCCTTTGGGATTACAACAAAAGAAGAACCTAAAGAATAAGGAGCTCTATGGATATCTGAGATTTTTTCTTCACTGCTAGTATTAGAAGCTATACTCTCAACATGTATTTGTTCTATTACAAGATTTTCTTGAAGATATATAGAATATTGTTTAGAACTACCTAAACCTGATGCTCCTTTCTGCAATGCCTTTCTTTATTTGATGATCTTTTCAGGGTCAGGTACTAGATCAGCCTGTGGCTTCTGAGGATTTCTCCAAGTATGCCTCCCAAACTGAGCCAGAACTATGGAGTGGAGTCGCCAAGAGGTTCATCCTCCAGCAGAGTCGCTAAATAGATGATTACAACCGAAATAGTGTCCAGACTTTGTCTATCATCAAAGCTGGATCTATGTCGTCCCCAGGGAAGTTGAGCTTCAATCCCCTCTCCCTGGCAACGATGCCAATTATGTTAGCACTCCAGGAAACTCTCCTAGGTTGTATCTCGGAGATGCCTAGCAACATATAAATCTTCAATATCGCTCTCTGAACTATTGAAATGAATTGGGGTTTGGATCAAGTTAGATGAATGTTCCTCTTTGTTTTCACTCAAGACATGCATGAACACCCTCAGCTTGACAAGGCTTTCGACCACTAATGCTCAATAGTTTATAGATTTAGTGAATAGATGGATAATCCTGATTATACCAACAAATACATACATAAACACATATGAATGGCTAGCTACAGAAAGTAAATGAAGCTTGCAAATCTAATTTATCAACGCAAAGATAAGATGATGGTTATCTAGCATTAGAAGAGAAGAAAATGTGAATAACCTATTCAAGTGCAAGCTTAGAATAGAGGAGAAAATGGGAATTGAACATATAACAACAAAAGAAGCTTGTATTACTAGAATGAAGATGAGATGCTAGGGGGAAAAGAGTATCCACAGTTTCTAAAAGTTGAACCCCTGTTTCTTCTAACTTTCAACCATTTATAGGCGTTTTACAATGCTTTCGGGCTCTCTAAGGCTCGAGATGTCTTAATCTATGCCCTCTGGCTTCTAACTGCTTGATGCCATAGTTAGACAAACATGAGCCAGAGGTTTCTTTTTCTAACAACACAGTAACCAAATTCTTGTAATTTTTTCGTGCTGACAGGTGGCTCACTCGTGCCAGCAACGTTCCATGACCATTTATGTTGGTTCGGCTGCTCGTGCTGTTGTTTCCCCTTTCGGCCATATATTATGTTATTTCAGTCCACCTGTTTTACTGTAAAAAAAATACTAACAAAGCTGAAACATAGCTATCGGAGGCCAAAACCCATATATATGTACCTTTAACACTATTGGCGGCAAAACATATATAGATAGGGATATATACACTATCGGCGGCATAAAGACATACATATATGCAATACATTATTGGAGCGGAAAGGTAGAGCTTATATATGTGTGCGCGGAATATACTATCGGAGTGGGCATAAATATCGGCGACAATGGAAATCAGAGGTTCGGCTATGTGCGATCACCCCAAATCCCCGACTGTGATACATATATGCGGACCTGCTACAACATTATGCTCTAGTTTAATGTATATCGCATCCGCCCATCGCATAATGCCCAAAGGGCTATCCTCTGCAAAACACCGATTGCGATTGCAAGACCGGACCCGATGCAGTTATAGATGCGAGAGTAATACTTTTGAAGTCCGGCTTATGGCCAAAGCAAAGCAAGAGGAGACATGGAGCATCAGGTATAAAACAGGGGAGATTTCCGTTAAAATAGCAGTAGTACACCCCAGGGCTAACAAGAACACTAGCAAAACTTCTGATAAATAAAAGTTAAAGAATATTTATTGAAACTTTACATATAAGATGCTATAGACATAACAACAACCAAATAACGTGACATGAATCTTAAATAACTATGTTAGCAAACTTCAATTAAAGCGCATGTACAAAAGAAATATTCATATATCGATCACAAATTAGTTCCAAATCAACAACAAATATGAAAGCATGAATATCATACAATTCTAAGTATGAGGTGAGCTCAAATCAATAAAATAGTTTGTTAACTAAACACATGGAAACATAAACATATGCTATTGAATCACCAAGAGAGAAGTCTCTCTATGCTCAACAACACATGTACAAAATTGTTTGCTTGGGCTCAAAGAGATTCTCAAAATTAAGTCAAAATGTTAATAACACCATCACATGAAGTACCCATGAAATCCATTAGTGGAGACAATTGAGGTCCATTATCCCTTGTATGGGATCCCTAGACAATTGTATTACTCAGTTGGTTTAATATAACAAAAATTGGGTTGTTGTAAAGTGTGGACATAAGTCATTGGAGGGAGGTCACAACCTTGGAGGAGGTATGGAAGGTAAGATAAGGGGTTGCAACAATGTGTCATCAAACCTAACTAGGACTAGATCCATATTGCAGTTGAACATTCCTAAAACAAACCTATGTTATGGTGATTGTTAGATTGATTTGATTCTAGGAAGGTTGTCCTAGTGTTTGGACAGTTTGTTGCAGCATGTGGGAGCCATGTGTTAGGGTTGTCTTGTGTGATTAAAAACCCTAACTAGGAGAATATTCTACAGTGATTAGACTGGGTGCCATTGCATTGACGGAGGGCAGCATGTTGGTAGCCAAAAGTAGCCCTTAACAAGAAATCATAAAGAGAGCTTGTCAATTGGAGGTTGGGTGAAAAGTGGAGCCTAATGTGTAGCTCTTTGATGGATGAAAGAAACTACTAGATTGGCATATTAGTGCTCAAGTGTTGACCAGCCTAGAAGAGTAGATTGGATCATCCTGTGTTCATTGAAGCAGAAGTGACTCACAACAGTGATAGGTGGCAACCCTCTTGGAGTATCTATGTGTTGTCTCTTGATGTACTAAGGGGCAGCTAGAGAGCAGAATGGAAGCGGAGAACCGGCAAGGCGAGTTACAACATATAGGTTGTGATTGTGTACTACAGTAGTGCAATTGTCATTGTATATTGTATTCTTGTACTTTTTAATTGAGGGCCATTATCCCTTGTATGGGATCCCTAGACAATTGTATTACTTATTTGGTTTAATATAACGAAGATTGGGTTGTTCTACATATTTGTACAATATTTTGCAAAAAAATTCTATACTTGTGCATATATGATTTATTGCTATTTATATTCCATTGTGTAAAGTAGATTTTTTGAGATTCTTGGTTTGGTAGCGTTAGATATTTTAATATTCTATACTAGACACCAAGGTCATGGAAATTCAACACTCCATGCAACTACAGTCTTTTTCAGGCAATTTTGTGCCAACGACCCCGAAATCTGAGCGACTTTTTCAGGGCTAAGACTCATGCCTCTGCCTAAAACTTGATGAAATTCTTATAAATGATAAATAACAAGAAGACAAGGCCTCTAATGCAAAACTTGAACCGAGAACAGACGAAACTCATCCTAACCATGATAGGCATTTTGTCAAACAGATCATAAACATGTAATGTACAGGTCATATAAACAAATCTAAACACAGGGATCTCATACTTATTTGAGATTTGTCAAGAAGGTCTAATTCCCTCTCACAATAGCTAAATTATCATCCATTAGGCCATACATTCATTAACACTTCATTTACTAAACAAAACATGAGGAGATCCATAACCAAAGTTTGCCATATAACCATGCTTATAACCAACAAAATAAATATGATAGAACAACCATCAAATCCACATAATAACAAGCACATTTACTCATGAAATAAAATAGGAAAAAATCTTTTATTAACATGTGAAAAAGCCAACCAAGTAAGGGACTTCCATGTACCCAACCCTAGATTGGGCTAAACCAAATCTTTTTTTCAACCAATCACCTCCATGCCGTATTCCAAGCATGAATGTGGGACTCACAAAAAAACCAACCAAGGCTTCTTAGGATTTACCATGTATCCCACCATTACTGGTCCAGGGATTCATAGGCTCGAAACCCTCATCTATGCCACCAAGATTTACCATGTATCTCACCATTATCGATTAAGGGATTCTTAGGCCCAAACAACGAAACATACACTACAGGCTATGCCGCAATCCCACCATATATCGGTCAAGGGATTACTAGGCCCTAAAAAAACATGGATGCCTTCAAATCTCTCCACCTAAACCACGAGGAATTTGCTTGTCTCCACCCTTAGGCTTTGTCGTTTATCCCGCCATCACCAGTCAATGGATTCCTAGGGCTTCGAGAATTTCCTTGAGACCACCCCACTCAGTTTCGAAACCATTCGACAATCTAGATCAACCAATTAAAAGAAATCCATCACACCATAGTTATCCAAAAATGGCAAGGAAAGGATGAAAACCACTATCACACTTGGAAAACCCCATGCCAACGACAACTAGAGAACCAAATACACACATGCATGTACCATGCATGCCAAAACTAGCAAGGAAATCATACATGCAACTCGATACCTGCAAGTAATCTTGTTGTAGTTGTTTGATCCAACTCTTCCTTGCTTGATCTTTGCTTCCCTTTGATTTCTTGTCCTTCTTTTGCCTTTCTTTCCTCAATGCTAGAGTGCTCCAAGAATGCTTTAAGTGTGTGAGATAGAGAATGGAGAGAGAGCTCCACCCAAAAACTATCAAAAGTCCATGAACTGGTCCTCATAAGCCTTTTTACCATTGTGGCCTCGATTTCTTCATTTTCCTATTTTTTTCCTTCGTTTTCCTCTTCACATGCAACCTGTGACCTTTCACATTCTTTTTCTCCTATTTCCCATTATTTTCATAAATACATTCCAATTATTGCCTCTTGCCTTTTCAAAGCCTTTGTCATTGCCTTTGTTAATTTCACTTAGCCATAATAAACCAAATGAACACCCGCTAGGATGTTTTTCCCAACATTCAACTTGGAATACGTGCCCCATGACCTTGGTCTTATTTTGCCTTCATTAACTTTATTACATGGATTTTTAACGTGGGGTTGCTTCAAACCCCTCCCCCTTAGGGGAACACCATCCTTGGGGTTCAACGACACCTATAAACCAACAAACTGATGAAAACAAAACATATTTCCCATGCAGCTTTATAACACAACTCATTATAGTATTTACAATGACCACTATTGAAACATGACAAACATACCGTTTACTGGAGTTTTATAACACAACTCATTATGGTATTTTACAATATCAACCACATATATACTCACACACATTTTCTTCAACCAACAAATAATCATACTGTCTATGGAGATTTATAAATCCAACTTCCTCTGCCACTGTTGCTTCCTAGTCACTAATGCATATATGTTGTGGTCCACTCATAGAAGGCATATTGATCTTAGACACTTCATGTCTTTGAGCAACTTATATGACAATCTCAATCTTAGTGATAGTGCAGGATCTCAATAGTATATTTCAAGGAATTAATGCATCAAACCTAGGTCCTTCATTCAAACTCAGAGATCAACTCCCTCTAACACTGAAGTAGGGCTTGATTTGTGTAATTTTTTGTAACATTGGATGTGTTCTAGCCACGAAATTTTGTGGAGAGGCTAAAAGACATGTATTCTCCAAAACCCAGAAATTGTTTTTGGAAATTCCACCTAGAAATGACTTAATTAAAATAACTAATTGTTTTTTAATGGTGCCTAAGCCTAAAGTTAAGAAAACTGATTAATTCAAGGATGTTAATTAAATCATGATGAAATATTCTAGAAAAATACATGGATCGAGTTCTAGCTAATCTTAGCCATCGATTATGTTTTAATGTTAGTCGTTGAAGTCTCAATATTAGTCGAATCTCTGCAAAGGCAACAGTTCGAAACCCTTAGAGGCAACGCAGTCCTTGGGCTAGGAGGGTCAGTTTCTGAGGAAAATTTATTTCTCTGAGAGAGTGGACAGAGAAATTAGATTTTCTAGATCAAATATTACCAGAGGCAGAGGGAGACACAATATTTTCCTTGCAGAGCAAATCTTCAGATGGGACGTAGTTATTTTGCAGTAGTTTGCTAGTGAAAAATAGCTTTAGGAGGAAGGAAGAGCACACACCAAGGGAATTCCTTTCTTAGGGAACTTCTAAGTCCAAAAGTTTGATCTTTCCAAACAAGGCAGTAGTAGTTGTGAGCAGATTTTCCCACTCTAGCAGGGATTGCGTAAAGCCAATCAACAGCCGTGCAGAGGAGAAGAGAAGGAATTCGACTTTTTGCAGAGATGGCTACAGATGGGCATCATCCATGGAAGAGCATCATATTAGATCCCATTGCTAAAAAATTCTCACATGGGTCAACATCCTTGCTACGGGAGCCCAACATAATTAGTAGCAGGAGGATCAAAGTGTTAGCAGACATAGCTAGTCATTCAAATGACAGTTGCATAGCTAGTTGCAATCAATTCCCATAACACAGTTACAGAACTAGTTGCAGTGACACAGGCAATGTGAATTGCCCAGTTTCAGTATGTAGGTGAAGTTCCAACCAGGAGATTCCTAGTGCGGAGCTTTGCAGTCTAGTTTCAAGTGTAGGAGGACTATGTGAGTTGCTAGGAGGGAGTAGAGAGATTTCCCATAGGGAGATCATGACTCAGAAGGACTCTAGTTTCAAAGGGAACAACTCTATGGAAGCTAGTACTTCGGGATCTGAGGAGATCAGACTTATTATTGCAGTAGTTGCAGCAACAATGCAAAAGCATCAATGGAACAATAACAACAACAGTATGAGTAGATCATATTTCACCATGATGACAACCATACCTCCACGAGTGAGGTGGGGTGATTTGGTTTGTAGCCCTAGAGAGCTATAGGATGGGCATGATTCTTGAGGAGGTCCATCTCATAAATCAATACCTTGCTACGAGAGCCCAAGACATGCAGTAGCAGGATGGATCAGTGGCAATTGGTGCGGTCAGGTGCCAGAGTGACAGATTCCTAGCTAGTAACAGTTCAGATATTGGGCAGCGCAATGTAGATTTGGCAACAGTGCAGGTGGCACAGAGTAGAGTCAGTAGCAGTGTAGTTAGCACAAAGCAAAGTCAACAATAGGGCAGAGGTTTCACCGACAACCCAAAGTCTAGCAGCACTCAGGACTCATATGATAGATGCATCATATTGACCACTGTTGGTTCAGTATTTTGGATGCTTTTTAGTTTCAGTTGTTGTAGTTGCAACAACAGGAGATGGAGAGGGAGTTGCAGTGTAGATGTAGTGTTGGCAGTAGTTAGACAGGGCCAATAGCAGTACAGATGTAACATTTACCAGAGTTGCATAGTAGTTGGTGGGAAGAAGCAACCAAACATCAGCAATGTGACATGAGGTGGTTCAAAGATAGGGTGTTACTTCAGTAGGTTACAACACTAGAACACATTCCTCACTAAGAGGGAGTGTTAGCTTTTGTAGCATCGGATGTGTTCTAGCCACAAAATTTGGTGGAGAGGCTAGAATACATGTATTCTCCAAAACCCAGAAATTGCTTCTGGAAATTCCACCTAGAAATGACTTAATTAAAATAATTAATCTTTTTTTAATGGTGTCGAAGTCTAAATTTAAGAAAACTGGTTAATTAAAGGGTATTAATTAAGTCATGGTGAAATATTCTAGAAGAAGACATGGATTGAGTTCTAGTTAATCTTAGCCATCGATTATGTTTTAATCTTGGTCGTTGAAACCTCAACGAGAGATTATAAGAAGAAATTTGATGGGAGTTGGAGAACACACTTGAGGAGCAAGGAATTCAATATTGCTGGGAAATCAGACTCCAGAGTAGCAGTTGTGTGTTGCTAGAGGTGATTTAGTAGTTTTGAAGCAGTTAGAGAGGGGAAGGGATAGTAAGGTCGGGAGGAAAGTTTTCGAGTCCGGTGAGTGCATAATAGAGAGACAACGTACTCCACAGAGAGGTTGGTGTAGTGTAGAGAGGCAATACAAAGCTTTAGAGGTAGATCTATATTTGTTGAGGAGAAGTCGAGATTCAGAGGCATGAGCCAAAGTGGGAGCCCGGAGGCTAGCAAATCAAGTTTCCAGAGCAACAGTTGATCAACAAAGTGAAAGAGACGGTGGTCCAAGCAAGGTTGATGCAGATCTACGTAGGGTGACATAGAGGCAGTGCAAAGGCAGCTGGGAGCAACTCATCTTGAGCTAAGGTCAGTGTCGAATCACCGATGGAAGTGAGATTCTTCTCACTAGACTTCTGTCAGTCATTTTCTCTGTATGGAAAGCTAGATTTGAGATTCCATAGATTTTTACTCGGATTTACTACTGCATTATAATAAAACTCTTTGTTTCTGCACCGATTTTCCCAAGTTGGGTTTTTCCGAGTACATTGGTCTAAAAATAACGGTGTTTATTGTGTGTTTGCATCTATTCTTCTAGTGTTTTTATTTCTTTCATAGTATTTATCTTGTGAAGGATGCAGTGTATATGTTTCGATATTTGTCATAGATACTATAAATAATCTGTTTGATTAATTTAACAAATAGAAAAAACATTATCAGTTGCTACAGTAGGATTCAAGGTCACCGAATTTTCACAATTTCTCCCTCTATCAAAGAAGCAACTCTTCCTGCAATTGTTGCTCACTTTGTCACGTGAGTCCTTCTGCTTTCGTCAGAAATAAGTCATATACTACAAGATCCACCAAGACTGATAAGATAACCATCAATCTGAGAATACCATACCTAAGGTTCGTACAAAGCCTTCTTTAGTTTGTAGACATGAGTTTTTCTCTCATGTACCTCAAAACCATGAGGTAGCTCTATGTACAATTCTTCATCCTCAATTACTCCGTTGAGGAAAGAGGTCTCCTCATCCACTTGATGTAATTTCCAACCCATAATAAATGTAATAAAAATAGGAGTGTACCTGACAACTAGATCAAATGTCTCCTCATAGTCCTCTCCCTCTTTCTAGGAGAATCCTAGAATCTCATTGTGTACTACTCTATGTTGCCATCTACCACATACTTGATCTTGTAGATCCATTTGGAGATCACCACTAAATTTTATTCAACATAATTTCCTCCATCATGACATCCTTCAAACCCACCTGCTCCCTCTCAAATAGGAGCCCTTTTGATCATCAATGTATTTTTTCCCTTTTGAACACTAATAAGGTGCTCAAAATTAGGCTCAAAAATCAAAGTGTTAGAATCTTGATAAACTTAGCTTCAGATCGAAGAGCTCGTAATTATGATTCTATTGGTGTGAATGACACTCAAATCTGAGCTCATATGCAGAAGTTAGAGCAATTCAAATTTCAGGTTTGACTTGGACACATGGTAGGATTGGATGATGTGGAAAGGTCTTTCAACGAATGAGGAGGCGCCAAGTGGCAAGCCGCCATTGGCCCCCACATAATGCAAATCACAATCGCAGGAGGGTGGGCATTAAAAATCGGCCCCATAAGAGCCAAGGTGTGATGCGATAAGGCAGGCAGGAAGGCTTTCCAGAATCGGTCGGAGGTGCGATGTGATGGCTTGCAATCGCACATCGGCAAAGGGAAGGCATTATAGAAAATAAACCCCAACATACTCGGAGTTGCGATGCGATGGATCATAGATCGCAATCGCACACCACAGGAAAACAGAGTTCCGCATTATTGTTTCACTGTCAAACTGCGATTTGTGATAAGTTCTTGGATGCGAGATGTTTATCAGTTCTAGTTTATAGTGTCGTTGGATCCGCCACATCGTAATCATATAATCACCCTCCGTGTACACAAACCTTAAGCCCGTCAGTCCTTGACGATTGCGATTTGCGATGAACAATTGGTCAACAGAATATGACTTGCTGCCGCAACGAAATTTTCGCCCAGTTAGCCCATTTTTTAGGCCTAATTTGTAGGATCATGCCAGAAATGGGGTAATTTGTGGAGCAAATAATGGGAAAACAAGGGGAATTCATAATTTTTTTCAGTTTTTCACCAAATTGGATGTAAAAAGAGGTTAGATAGCTATTTTTGGATATTCTGGACTGATTGGAGAAGGTTTTAAAAGAATTTGAGCATTGTAAACACAAATTTTTACACTTTTGAGCATAGAGAGGCCCAAGCCATTGAAAGTTGGACCAAGGAGACGTAGCCTAGGAGGGGTGAAATCCTTTATCTTTTGCTTGTTATAATGTGCTTTTGATGATGTTTTGTACATGTTTATGTTGCTATTCAATTTCCAGTTTATGTTGAATTGCTCATAAAATTAACATAAAAACTCTTCATTTCACTTGCAAAAATTGATGAATCCTTAAGCACAATGAAAGCATTTTGTTTATAATCTGAGGAAGATCTTAGCACTGCAAACTAATATTCTAAATCAGATCAAATTTGGTATCAAAGCACTAGGTTTTGTTTTGTGAAAGAAGGATTTAATTGTTTGCAAGTTTATGTCATACTTACAAGGTTAAAAATCAAAAGAGGTGAATGAAAACTAGTTGGAAGCACTGAAGTTGGGTCAAGGGGAAGAAGAGAAAAGTTTCCACAATCTCCAACACCAGTTCAGCCTCAAGTTGCAGTTGAGACTCCAGAGATCATGTATCATGAAGGAGAACATACAAACATGACAAAAGATGAGAAGACCTTCATAAATGATTTCTTTGATATGACAAAGATGGTGAAGGTCCTCCATGAAGAGAGGAATAGCAGGTTGCAATGAGAGAGTTCCAAACCTCCCAAAGGAAAAGGCTCTTCAGGAGGAGGTAATGGGAATGGAGACAAAACTCTACCCTCTCCACCATCTTCTTCATATTCTTTTTCACAACCATCTTCACACTCTTCCACTAATACAACCCTTACTCATTAGGGGAATTTTGAGGTCTAAAATGGGTCTCCTAAGAAATTATAAAATAATAGTGGAAATAATAAAATTAGATTAGATTATATCATCAAATTTTAGAGGGAAAAAAGAAAAAAACTATCGTTTCAACTCATATTTTCAACTTATCTCCCTATGGGTTTGCTCAAATTTTGAGTGGAAACACTTTTTGGATGCATAATTTGATTCCTCATCCAAGGAGTACCCATGTTGCATGCTTTCAATGGACTTTGCTACACGAAAAATGAGAAATTCATGAAAAACGTGATTACAATCACGTTTTTTCATGTATTTCTCATTTTTCATGTAGTAGAGTCCATCGAAAGTATACAACATGGGCAGTCATTAAATGAAGAATTAAATTTTGCATCCAACGAGTACTCCCACTCAAAATTTGAGTAAAACCTTAGGGAGATAAGTTGAAAATACGAGTTGAAAAAGTAGTTTTATTATTTTATTATTTTTACTTTTTTTACTAAAAAAATGGTGAATCATCCCCCATGGTTGACATCATCATCTTGAATCCTATTGGTTCTTATAAAATTCATTTTGGTTGTACATTTTCCTTAGGAAGCCCATTTTAGACCTCAAAAATCCCCTAATGCATACTCATGCCATTCTTCAAAAGGAACTGGGAAATCACCTTTTTTAAAACTTGATGTTAAATTCGAGTTGCCCATGTATAATGGTGAAGTGAATGCAGAGAAGATTGATAATTGGATTTGTCAGTTGGAGGCCTATTGCAGGATTTAAAACCTTCAAGAGTATGACATAAAGATTCAGTTAGCTTCCTTGAGAATGGAGGGTGCAAAACTAGTATGGTGGGAATCAAAGACCCAAGAGGATATTAAAAAACACGATAAGATCTCTATTTCTTGGAATGATTTCATTGTTGCAATCAAAAGACAATTATACACTCTAGCTTATATGCAGAAAGCCATCAAGAATTGGCAGAACTTTAGACAGCTTAAAGGTCAAAATGTGCAAGATTACACCCAAGAATTTGGAAAAAGGTCTCTGATGTTAGGAGTAGATTTGCAATCACAGGACACATTGTTGAAGTACATAGGGGTTTTACACATTACCTTAGGCATACTATCTTAATGTTTAACCCCAGTAATCTAGATGATGTGTGTGTGCAAGCCACTCATCTTGAGGCAAGATGGAAAAACACCCTAGAAGAAGGTACTAAAACATTGTTTAAGGGTAAAAAGAAAGAAAAGGGTTTCAAAGGAAAGAAAAATGCATCCTTTAAAAAAGAAGGAGAGAAAACAATTTGTAAACGTTGTTCCAGAGAGGGTCACGATGAAGCTCACTATTGGAAGCTTCATATTGAAATGAAACCAAAGAAATTCAACAACAAAGGAAAAGAAAAGACAACTGCAACTACTCAAGAGGATTTGGGATCCGAATCAGGCGATGAAACGAAAATCAAAGCCACGGGGTTTCAAGGAAAAGAATCCATTACTAGCACTAGTTCTTCAGGCTCGCAAAATGAAACTCCGAATGAAAAGAGGAGAATAGAATTGTTGCACATAAGGGTGATCTCAAAACATAACAAGATTGATAAATTGTTTGATAGCGGCTCTCAAACCAATCTTATCTTAGAAAACATTGTCAAGAGTTTAAATCTGGAAATTGTTCCACATCATAAATTGTATCCACTTGGATGGGTATGTGACAATGCGCAATTGCAGGTTACGAGAAAGTGTAAACTTCGCAATCACGTAAAATTGATAAATGAAATGGAGCTTGACGTTGTGCCATTAGATATATGTGGCATCGTTTTGGGCAGCCCGTACCTTTATGACAAAAAAAATATTTTCCATCGACATGAAAACAAATATCACATATTCAGAAATGGAGTAGAATATATTGTGAGAGCTCACAACAAGAAAACAAATCTTCCGCTTGTTAATGTAGGGAAGATGAAAATACTGGTGAATTCGAGCAAGAATCTTGTGCTTCTCATGATCAAACCCGAGAATGATATTGATTATGAAGCGTTTGATGGTTGTAATTCGAATTTGAAAACTGATTTGGTTGATGTTGTTAACCAATCTAATGAAATGTTTCAAGAAACAAAGGGATTACTTCCCAAGAGGGGAATCCAAACTGAGTTACAATTGCAACAAAAGTCTTCTTTCTAATATTGGCATGTACAAGATGTCAGTGATGGAAAATGCATAAATTAAGACGCAAATTCGGGGATTGTTGACTAAAAGGATCATTCAACCTAACTCTTTACCGTGTGGTGCACCTCTTTTTTTGGTGCCAGAGAAGAATGATAAGCATTTCCTTGAATGGGATTCAAGAAGTGGTTTTCATCAAAGTAAAGTTGCTGAAGGAGATATATGGAAGACGACATTCAAAACCAGGCAAGGTTTGTTTGAATGGTTTGTTATGCTTTTTGGTCTTTGCCACGCTCCTTCTACTTTTACGCATAAGAAGAAAGATGTGTTGAAGCCATTTCTAGACAGGATAGTCTATTTGGATGGCATTTTCATTTTCAGAAAATTTCATTATGAACATGTCATGTGTGAGAAAAAAATACTTGATGTCGTATGTGAAGAACATTTGTTTTTGAAGATGTCAAAGTATATGTTGGATAAAAATTCTTCGATGTACTTGAGCCGTGAAATTGGTTCTTCCAAGCGTGTTCAAGTTCCCAAAGGCTTTTTGGTAGTCTGCATGGGACGTGGAGAAGGTGAGTTGAAATTAGACCTCTCCAAGATTGATGTCGTAACAGTCTGTGGTGGTATTGACTCCATTCCTTCAGACACAGGTGAAGGAATCATACATCCCCGTGAAGCCGCAGATGCCTTTTCTTTGCTTGCAATTTACGCAGGCAGGCTCAAGTTATTCATTTGGATAAGAGGTTTTTTGGGAGCAGCTCAATGTTGGAGGAGAAATTTTGTTAATTTTTCTTCTATTGTAGTTCATTTGCATTCATTGGCAGATGTGAAAAAGGTCTTCTAGTTGGGAGGAGTGATCAGGTGCTCAAAAATCAAAGTGTCAGAATCTTGATAAACTTAGCTTCAGATCGAAGAGCTCGTCATTCTGATTCCAACGCTGTGAATGACACTCAAATCCGAGATCATGTGCAGGAGTTAGAGCAAGTCAAAGTTCAGGTTTGACTTGGACACATGGTAGGATTGGATGATGTGGCAAGGTCCCCCAGTGAATGAGGAGGCGCCAAGTGGCAAGCCGCGATTGGGCCCCGCATGTCGCAAATTGAAATAGCAGGTGGGTCAACATTAAAAATCAGCTCCAGAACAGCCAAGGTGCGATGCGATGAGGCAGGTGGGAAGGCTTTCAAGAATCGACCGGAGGCGCAATGTGATGAATCGCAATCATACATCGGCGAAGGGAAGGCATTACGGAAAATTGGCCCCATCATACTTGGAGTTGCGATGTGATGGATCACAGATCACAATCGTACACTACAGGAAAACAAAGTCCCGCATTATGATTACCTGTCGATTCACTGTCGAACTGCGATTTGCGATAATTCCCATATGCGAGATGTTTATCAGTTCCATTTTATAATGTTGTCAGGTCTGCCATCGCAATCACACAATCGCTTGCCGCATACACAAACCTTAAGCCTGCCAGTCCTTGCCGATTTCGATTTGCGATGAACAGTCGACCGACAGAATATGGCCCATTGGTCCTTGCCAATTTCAATTTGCGATGAATAGTCAGCCGGCAGAATATGGCCCGTTGCATGGCGAAATTTTCGCCCTGTTAGCGCGTTTTTTGGGGCTAATTTGTAGGATTATGCCAGAAATGGGGCAATTTGTGGAGCGAATAATGGGAAAACAAGGGGAAGTCATAACTTCTTCAGTTTTTCACCCAATTGGAAGCAAAAAGAGGCCAGATAGCCATTTTTGGACATTCTGAACTGATTGGAGTAGGTTTCAAAAGCATTTGAGCAATGTAAACACAAATTTTTACACTTTTGAGCATAATAGAGAGGCCTAAGCCATTAGACGCTGGACCAAGGAGATGTAGCCTAGGAGGGGAGAACTTCTTTATCATGTGCTTGTTGTAATGTGTTTTTGATGATGTTCCGTACATGTTTATGCAATTGTTCAGTTTCTGGTTTATGTTAAATTGCTCATAAAATTAACATAAAATTTCTTCAATTCACTTGCAAAAATTGATGAATCCTTGAGCACAATGAAAGCATTTTTTTTTATAATTTGAGGAAGATCTTAGCACTGCAAACTAATATTCTAAATCAGATCCTGGGAGAATCCTCTTGCCATAAGTTTTTATTCGTTCTTCCTAATGCTTCCATCTACTTTCCAAAGCCCTTGCAACCTTCAATATGTATTTGCACCCCTCATTAGGAGGTCATGGAGGAAATGATTATAATCCAACAAAAGAAACAAAGACAAGAGGCTAACTAATGGTAAAACAATAATAATCAAGGAAGAGAGATATAAAGTACTTATCTTTTGAGGATTGTAGGAAATTGTCATCTCCCTCTTAATCTTTACATTCTTGCAAAAATCATTGCAAACTTAACATCCTCATCCTCATCATCAACATTTTGCTTTCCTTTCTTTCCTTGCATGAGCTAGGGTTTCTTCTTTCAGCGAAAACATCGATCTAGGTCTAGCTCTACAGTTTTATCCACAAAACCTAGGGATTTCTCATCCAATACTTTTGGTCTTCTAGGGTTTACAAACCCTAATATTTCTAAATTTCATATACACTTTTTTAAGTCCAGTAAACTTTGTCATGTGCAAATTTTATTGTTGTAGTCAATATGGGTGGGATAATTTATCAACTCCATATCCAAGTGTCCAAAACCATAAGTGGAAAAGAGTGTGCTATAGAGTCTCCATGCTTCTACATATGTGATGAAATCCATCATGTTATCAATCAATCAAGGATATTCCATCTTGGTATTAGTCCAAGCATATGTATCAAAATTAATGATCCAACATAACTTTTGTAAGGCTTGTACTTTGTATCTACATTGTAAAGAAATGATGCCCTCCAACTACCATGAAAGTGCGCATCATGAAGGTAAGATGACTTCATCAAAGAAGGAATATGGCATAAATTTTTCGAAGAGAGTTCGTTCCATCAACCAATCCTCAATTATATGAGCATGGTCTTATTCAAACAAGATTGCCTTTACAAACTAATTATCAACAACTTATGTCTCCTACAACAAATAAATATTTGGTAGATTTTAGTTGATTGCTTCACGACCTTTTAAACCAAGCAACTTGGTTTCCTTGCTGTAGCAATAGGAACAATTTTTTGTT
The DNA here is from genome assembly GCA_000404065.3 of Pinus taeda. Taxonomy (NCBI): domain Eukaryota; kingdom Viridiplantae; phylum Streptophyta; class Pinopsida; order Pinales; family Pinaceae; genus Pinus; species Pinus taeda. Next base: position 144,054 of record APFE030827265.1, on the reverse strand, counting down.
TACAAGGACAACTCCAACTTTGAAATGAATTGACATTCACAAAAGGATTTCAACGTTCAAAATGCGCCTTCCAAAATATTATCATGATGTCCAAATAAGTCTCCTCGAACTCCTAGCAATTAATGCAATCGAACCCCATAAAACTTGACCTCTCAATTTGCCAACTACTGAGCAATTTAGTCTCCTATTGTAGAAGAATTTGGTCTCCTTACTAGGTGATTTGTCCTCCAAGTGATGAGCATTTTAACCTTCAGATAGGATGAATCTCGACTTCAATAGAAAAGTTTATCAATGTCAACAAAGTTGGAACTCAGACCCTTAAAAATATGATTTCTGTCCTTAGTACTTTGTACGCCAATAAGCAATTCCATCCTTAATACAAGTTTGAAAACACAAGTATTCTTGGCCTTCAATCTTGAAGAATTCAACCTATAAGGAGACATGATCTAGCTGGTTGAATGTCTTGACTCTTCTATGATCACCATATGAGGCTTCTTGGCCTTCTTTCTTGGATTGAGGACTTTTTATTTGTAACTAGGGTTGAGGCCATTCAACCCTAATCTAGGGCTTCGACCCTTTTCCAATCTAGATCAAAACTTTGTTTTGGACATAAACAAATCTCATCTCTCAGAAATACTTGACATCATTTACCCTTGGATGAGGATAAGGGCTTCGATCCTCCTTAGGAACATGGACTTGATCTCTTTAGGACTTTGGTCCTTCCACATAGACAAGTTAAGTAGGACTTCGACCTTCTTCCTAGAATTCTTCCTCAACCTTTAGCTTGATCTTAGATAAACCACCTTTAACTTGTCCTTTGCTAGTATGTGGTTTAAAATAGGGCTACAAAATTTTGTCTAGGGCTTCTTTTCCAATGGTTACTCTTTCACCTAAGCTTTGATACCATGTTGATTTTTCAAGAATTTCCAATCTAATAAATAATTCCAATGATTTCCTAATTAATCTTTCTTGTGTCACATTCATCATTAAGCAATTATACATAGAAATTATTAATAATAAAACACTAATGACAGTAACATCATTAAGAGACATCCAATCACAAGAGACACAAATTTTTACCCTAGGAAAACCCTAACTAGGGAAGAAAAACCCACCAAACTTTTCTAAGAGAAATTGTCGTATTGAACAAGAGATACAATCTAATTTTTCCAGTCAAATAAAGTGAAACTTACCAATAAACAAGCTCGAATCAAACTTGGTCAAACAAATATTTTCAACCTCTTGTAACAACTATTCAACGCAAGTCAAATATGCCAAAATTCAGCCTCCTACATCTCCCACCGAATTTCAGTTTGCTACCTAGAAAACATCAGAAAAGTTCATTCTATGGCCCACACATGCGAAGCCAAAAATAGAAATAAAAGATGCTTGGTCACTGTTGGACAGAGTTTGCCAGCTTTTAGTATGTTTTTCCTCTCTTTCCTTTACATGGATGAACAAATGGTTTGTCATTTTGTGATCCAAATGGATGCCATTGGCGGAAGACAAATGGCAATATATAGTGGATGAATGAACCCAAATAGGTGTGTCTTTAGGGCCGATTGACTTGGTCTTGGAAGCAAGTTTTAAATTCTAATTTGGAGTTGACTTGTCATCAAATTGATATTTCCATTCTCTTTAAATTTTGTGGGTCAATTCTATGATGAACACTCACCGTAGCTATAGAAATTCAACACTTCGTGGTGGTCTCCGACTAGCTGAAGTCCACCTTTAAGATCCTTGCTACTGATTTGAGCCTTCATTTTTTTGTTAACTCATGAGAATGAGGATTAGCTAATTGATTGGGGAAATAGACCCTTGTAGTAACTTTGCTATATGAGGGAGCCCTCCTATAGCGCCAACCATGGTGGTGGTAGGAATTGTAGAGATGGCATGAGCACAGGGGAAGTCAACGTCAAGGGAAGGTAAGTTTTTTCTTATTTATTTAAATATTAGGTCAAGTAAGTCAACGTCTCCAGCGGTGTTTTTTTTCCTTTTTCCGTTTCACTTCCTTTCCGTTCAAATAATAAAATAGCTATTTCAATACTGCAAATAATCATACAGTGCAGAACTAAGCATCCAATAATTAAGCAGCAACAATGTAACACATATCCACTGTTCTGGTTAACCATTCCGTTTCAGAGAATTTCCAAATAATTCTAAACAAATCCACTAATTCAACGGAGATGGATTATAGAACCCTGCAAATTACTAAGCTACGCTAATCCAATTCTGATTTGGGAAACTAGCCTCCGATCGAGCCCTTATCCTGATACAGGGCTATCCGTCATACGACCATGACTCAGAAATGGATGTGCGTGCTATCATTGGATTTATTCCGTCCCTGCACTTTGTTTAAACTCTTTAGAACTGTTCATGCGTTTAGGTCAGGGACCTCGGTCTGCTCCAGATCTCCGTGTAATTACAGTGGAGTTCGATATAGCAGAGTTCTTCTTGTGCAATCTCAGACGGCCATAGAAAGAGATAAACTAACCCGTCCTCAAAAAATTCTGTCCTCAGAATTTATAGCGTGCACTCCAGGACAGTTCGGTTGGCCTTAGATGGTCTTTTCTTTGCCACAGGATAACCTTTGCAACCTTCACAAGGACTTGACCTAAGCCACTTCGATTCTAGTGACTTTCATTCTGCTCCAAGGTGCTGCGCTCAAGTAAAAAAATCCAATTCGGTTCCAGGAAACCCCTTATCAAAGATTTGGCCAATTCGCTTTAAGGAGAAACTGCTTCAGAATTCCAATATGCTCCAAATTGCAATCGCTATTGGATCTCATACGATTGGTCCAGCTTCAGAAAATCCTCTTGATCCACCTTTAGAGAGATCCGCTTATTTATTTAGTTTCAGAACCCCGATTTGCTCCAAGATGCGCGTCTATTACTTCAGAGGGAATGCAGATGCCACAGGAGGGTGACGTCATGTTTTCTTAAACCAAGAGTGCAATTGTTTATGATAAAGACGCTTTGTCCAGAAGCCCGATATCCTTCAAAAGATAGATTTTCCTGTTGCCAAAACAGTAGAATACCAGACCCACAGTTCAAACAAGAATTGTCCAATAACCTGAGCCAGAATAAGTAGAAAAAATAGAAAAATGATTTACTAACTAGGGCGGAATCTTTCACCACCGAAATTATTAGGGAAAAGGGTTTAAAACCTTCGGAGTTTCCGGCTAAAAAAGATAAATTGATCCACAATGATGTTCCAAAAAAATTCATGCGTCACATATTTATAGATTTCCCAGTGGGGTCTCTTCTTTTATGATTGCATAAACTTTACCCCAATCCCCAATTTTGGCTTTCTTGCCCAATTGCCCCAAAACTTACCCAACAGTAGAATTTTTTGGTTTTTCCCTTTATAGAGGACTATAGCCTAAGGGGATAAGGGGATCGATGGGCTACTTTGTCTTTTGGACAACTACTTTCTCGGAAACATTACAATCCTCTCCCGACATTGCTTGTTCTCCAGCAATGATAAATCCTGTTGCTGCCCACTTTGTTCCCCTTCTTTGATGTACCGGAGGAATTTTCTGATATCTTCCATATACTAGTATTTTGTTTGACTTCTGCAATTTGATGACTTTTTGTTGATTATTAATTCCTTCTCTAATGGATAAAAAAGGTGATTTCTTTCTTGCCCCTGTTAGCCTTTATTTCTGCAACTTCCGTTTCATCTTCATTCATGGGAAGAACACAAATCAACGGTGGCAGATAGGAAATAATAAAACTCTTCTGCCACTCTGCTAGTTTTTCATAACAGAAACTGCAAAGCTTGTCATTGAATTAACCAAGCTAGTCCCAAGTGAAATCTAATGAGCAGTAACTGCTCCAAGATGTTTCTGAATGAGCAGTACTCTTATGTCTGGTAGTGTATTCATAGCATCTAATGGAAATGCATCAAAGACCATTTTTAATGAAGTACATAATGATTTCCCTACATTCAATAGCTTGCTGTTGAAACAAGGTTCTAGTAGTTGAGTTACCTGCTCAACATTGTTTCGAATAAACAATTGTGGCTGCTTCTCTAAAGCCAAATTCTTGACATCAAGGCCTTGTAAAAGAATGGTTGAAGGATCTTTGTGTTTCCCCGAAAGATGCGAACTCTCAAGTAGCGTTTTCAAATTATTGATCTTTACATTAATTGCTATCCAAACCTCCAAGCCTGCGAGAACAGCTTTAACACCTCTTTGTATATTGCGGAGTTTTCTTAATCCTTGGGTTCTGTAAACAAGGCAACCTTTATAAGAAAGTTAATGATCATTTCGTGCATTGCAGTATTTGGTTCGTTCTCTTCATCAGTTGACCATTCGATGCTGGTGTACCAATATTTTCCAGAAAACATCAGACCAAAATTAGGAAGGCCACTTTTTGTTTTAACTCTCTTGGTCAAAGAATCTGGAAGGCCTGAAGCACCAGATGGACGTTTTGCATGTACTGTTACTATAATCATGTAACCTCTTGCAGCTAGAGTCAAGTTTTGGCATATCCATAGACTGAACATGCCCCTCTATATCTAATGTTGCCTTTGCTTCTGCTTGATGTTGCTTTTCCCATGCAAAAACAAGCACAACTGCCTCTATAGCTAGATGTCTATTCTCTTGGGGAGTGTTTTGACGTAGTCCAAGGTGACACAAATAATTTAGCATCTGTGGCACATATTGGGCTCAATAGCTATAAAACAGGTTTGAATGTTGTAAAATAAGCTAGAAAATGTGAACCAAATTAGCAACTGAATGCCACTCTTCAACCAGTATTTACTTCATATAATGGGTCCTTAGAGGTATCTTGCTCTCTCCCGAAGGCAATCGTTGTGATAGTTCTAGTATGAGTATATCCAGAGCTCAGTTAACTATGTCCTTGTTCTCTGGCTGGGACATTCTTAAAAACTCAAGAAATACCTGAAGTATGGTTTTCACAGGAATTTCATCAGCCTAAAGATATTAGCAAACAGTAACGAAGGCACACGGCTTGCTAGCACTTTCCTCTTGAGTGAGACAGCTTGCCACTAAATTTTCAAGTTATTTTTTAAGGTTCACAAGATCATTGGGGAGATACTTCAGCAAAAGCGTTGCTAGCTGCAAAAGCTCTGTCGCTGTACTCTGTCGGAGTCTGCACTTACCCTTTTAGGTGGATCAAACATTTTTTCAACAATAGCTTTTATAATAGAAGGACCAACAACATGCCCATTTTGACCATTTTGAAAGGCATGGACCTACATAGGAAGAATCAAAATTTGCATAGCAATGACTGCTTCATACTGTGTTAGTTCCTTGGACCGAAATAAATTCAGAAAGTGCATCAGAAGTGCCTTCCTCCTTTGAGGACTGTATCCTTCTGCAACCTCAATCATGTAAAATTATTTTAAAAAGGTAGTTAATGCGAGTTCCGACCAAGAAAGTTGATAACATACCAAATAAAACACCAACTTCACCTTTATCATGTCTTAGATAATTTAGAACACTTGACAGACATCTTGCTTTCTTTCCACTGTTCCAAGATGAGACTTTGTTCATGACATATGCGGTCTTGTCCAGAACTTGATTTCCACGAGAACTAAAGCATCAAACACAGGACGATTATTGTACAGCCAATCTGGCATCCATTTAACCAAAGCTGGCACCAGTGAAATTCCCTGGAAATGGGCTTCTAGCATCTGTTTCATAGTAGAATGTACTCCAACAAAATTATCCGTTGCTGTTGAGACTTTAGTATCACCGTTGCTTGTTACAGATGACTTCCCAGCTAAATTACTAACATCATCAAGCTTTTGTATCATCTGCGGAAATGCATGAGCCATTATCTTATCTGGTGACCTGGCGATTTCCTCTCTTAAGGCTTGTCAGCTTCTGCCCTGATAATGTCCATGAATCTTGTAAGATGCTCTGGCTCATTTACTCCCATATCTTCAGAAAGAAATTCTACCTCTGCATGCGGTTGCACCCCAGTAGGATCAGTGTGTGCATCCTCTACGGTCAGATCCTCAGGGATGTCATTTTCATCATCACCAATTCTCGAATATTCCGGGGCTGTGTCATGACTTTCATAATTTTTATCTTGTGCCCCTGTTTCATCATTCCCTGCACCCTGCTTTGATTTGAGCTCCATGGTATCCTGGACAGATGCCCCAGTGTCATATGTTTCGTTTGGAATTTCGGGTTGACAATCCTGATCTTTGTTCCACAGCTGTTTATCAACCACATCTTCATCCTCACCTGTCTTCCCCATGGGTGACTCAATGTTTTCCTGTTGATCACAGTCAACATTCTCAATACCTTGTGTAAAAGCATCTCCTCCGTTAATTTCACCTATTAAAAGACACAGATGCAATAATACATCTGGTGCTGTACCCACGTCATTAAAATGGCTTTTCATTTCCTTCTCACTGTTGTTGTTCAGTTGGTGACATGGCACTGCTCTTGTGTAAGCAGTTTATTTTTTTAGCGGCATCCCATCATCAACTTTAGTGTCCCTTATACTAAGCTTATCACCTATTGACCGATTATCTGATTCAGATGCTTCAGTCACAGGGCCCATTGTCCTCGGATCATCCATCTTTTTAGGGGGAGACAACTATATCCACACTTTTTCTTTCGCTTCAATTTTACTTATACTTTCTTTTGTAGTACTTATCATTAGTATCATTTGGTTCGTTTTTCTTGCTGTTATTCCAGAATTTGTCCCATTTTATTTTTCTTAGATGTGATATTTTGTTAAATTTTTCTAATCTTTTGTTCCATTTTAGGAAACTGTTGATATTTTCTGTTTGCTGCTCTTCCATTTTCCTCAAAGACTTTTTGTTGTTCTTCCAGCTTCCTCCAAGCTTTTGCATATTTTTGCCAAAAAATTGCCTCCGCTGGTTCCATCTTTAATTACCATCCAAGCTGGCACGATTTCTGCTCTGTTAGCACTGATGTTATGGGAAAATTTTTGCCCTAAATTATATTAGACCACTAAGGTTATTTAATTTTTAATATATATATATATATATATAAAACTTCCTTTCTGTTCAAATAATAAGATAGCAATTCTAGCATAAAGGTTGTCTGGTCTTTCAATAGCGCAAACAGTCTTACAGTGCAGAACTAATCATTCAATAATCAAGCAGTAACAATGTAACCCATATCCACTATTTTGGTGAACCAATCCGTTTCAGAGTATTTCCAAATAATTCTAAACAAATCCAATAATTCAACAGAGATAGATTATAGATCCCTGCAAATCACTGAGCTACGCTACTCTAGTTTTGATTTGAGAAACTAGCTTCCGATCGAGGACTTATCCCGCTACAGGGCTATCCATCATACGACTATGACTCGGAAATGGATGTGCGTGTTATTATTGGATTTACTCCGCTCTTGCAATTCGTTTAAACTCTTCAGAACTATTCGTGTTTTTAGATCAGGGACCTCGGTCTGCTCCAGATCTCCGTGTAACTATAGTGGAGTTCGGTCTAGCAGAGTTCCTCTCGTGCAATCTCAGGAGGCCACAGAAAGAGATAAATTAACCCATCCTAAAAAATTTGTCCTTGTAATATATAGCGTGCACTCCAGGAGACTTCGGTTGGCCTTAGATGATCTTTTCTTTGCCACAGGATAACCTTCACAACCTTCACAGGGACTTCACCTAAGCGACTTCGATTCTGCTCGAAGGTGCTTCACTCAAGTGAAAAATCCCAATTCGGTTCGAGGAAACCCCTTCTCAGAGATTCAGCCAATTCGCTTTAAGGAGAAACTACTTCAGAATTCCAATATGCTCCACATTGCAATCGCTATTGGATCTCAGGTGGTTTGTCCAGCTTCAAAACCCCCATCTACTCTAGGATGTGTGTCTATTACTTCAAAGGGAACGTCGATGCCACAGGAGGGTGGCATCCTGTTTTCTTAAACCAAAAGTGCGAATGTTTATGATAAAGACGCTCGGTCCAGAAGCCAGATATCCTTCAAAAGATAGATTTTCCTGTTGCCAGAACAATAGCATACCAAACCCACAGTTCGAACCAGAATTGTCCATCAAAGTAGAAATAATAGAGAAAAAGGTTTACCAATTAGGGTGGGTTCCGTCAGGGTAAAGTGTTTAAAGAGTTTTTGGCTAAAAAGAATTGTTTTTTTTTTTTTGGGCTAAAAAGACATAGATAAATATATATAAATTGATCACAATGATGTTTTTGATCCACAATGATATTCCAAAATGAATTTATCTCTCTTATTATTTTGTTTTTTTTTTAAGTTTTTCTATTTTTGTAATAAGTTTTTTGGACCAATCATATCAGAAATGATTGATGGATGTGAAAAAACAAAAACAAATCTATTAATAGAATTAAATAGCAGAGAAATACATTTAATGTTAAGATAATAATAATAATTTCAAAATAACAACTAGTTTTTAATCAAAGAAATTTAACTAATTTAATCAATATTAAAAATTATTAAATAAAATTTAATCCAATAATATTAATTTCTATATTTAGAATTATAATAATAATTGTCATAGATAATATGTATATAATATTTATATAATTAAAGTTATTAATTTTTTTAATTATTAATAATAAAAATAGGTCCAAGGAAAAAAAATGGTTTATATAGAGATAAATGCTTTCGGATTATTCCATCGAGAGTATAAGTTTTCTAACCAACTATGTATTCATCATTTGTATTCGGCTCATTCAAATTGTGGAGCCTATCAACCATATCCCTTCTGTGTAGGGTAATAATGTTAGATCTAGACTTTTGTTTTATATATATATATATATATATCATCAAGAAAGCGCCGAAATTTAACTCTATTGAGATTTTTGGCATGCTTCTTAATTTCAATGGTCTTTCTCAACTTCCTATGGTGGAAATTATCAACCCTAGCAATGACTATTGAATCTTCAATGTCAACATGGTACTTCGTTTTCTTTGCATGCTCAACAATAACTGAAGAGAAGAAAAGATTATGCCTGATGCCCGATGTCTGATACATGTTCTTGAATCCTCAGATTAATGGAATGACTTGGAGTAACTTATTTCTCCGATGTAAAAAATCCCACATAAACAAAGGATTGAATAAACCTCTATCATATCATTGGGATTCATAAGGCCCTTCACATGATTCATCACTCTTATATTTATAATGCTCCAAAATGAATTCATTTCTCTTATATTTATAAATGCATTTCTCTTATATTTATAAATGCTCCAAAATAAAATCATCCATCTTATATTTATAAATGTTACTTTATTTATAAATGTTATTTTATCTTTTTAGCCAATTAATTTCTTGGGAACATTATATTAAACAAATCCATTAAAAATCCTTACCATTAAACCCTAACATTTTTACCATTAAACCCTAACTTAAAAATAGTATAAATATATGGGTACTCAACTCCAAAGTAAAGTCATCCATCTTATATTTATAAATGTTACTTTACTCTTTAGCCAATTAATTTCTCAGAACATTACATTACACCAATACATTGGAATTACTTACTATTAAATCCTCACTTAAAAATAGTATAAATATGTGGGTACTCAAGTTTTGACGTTTCAAATTGGAGAGAGGCTAAATTTAAGATAATTTTTTGTCTTTATATGTCATTGGAATTTTTATTATTATAATATATTTATTTGATTAATGTTTTTGAAAGATGGACTCGATAAGGGTTGATATGCTTTTTAAAGATTTTTTTTGGCAATATTAAATTTGTAACATGCATGTATCTAATATTTGGTAAAAGGAAATGATTTTGATTAATGATACAAATAGGGTTATGATGGTGTAAATCCATTAATAGTAGATAATTAGCATAGATTTATTTTATATAATAATTTAAGATGAGGGGAGAGGGATCAAATTGTAACGGTCTAACATGAGCCGAGAGAGATCAAATTGTAACGATCTAACATGAAGTTAGAGGAATCAAATTTCCAAATTGTAACGATCTAACATGAGGCTAGAGGAATCAAATTTCTTCAGGTGGAAACTTCTTTCGAGTGTAAAATACAATATGTTATTTTTAGTTGTTTAAATTGTATTTTTAAATGCTAAATAGAGTCTATATAGGACATTTAACCATAAAAACTTACTTTTTTCATGATATATATACATAAATTATTTTAAAATGATATATAATATATACATAATTTACATAGATATTTTATCACACAAATTAAAATGGTTTTATTATTATTAATATATTTTAAAGTATATGCTATATTAGTTCTTATTAAATTATTTTATTGATAACCCACATTGAATGTTCTATTTTAACATTTTTTTCTATTATGGATATATATGGAGTTGACATTGACATAAATTAGTTAACATAGACCTTCAAATAATTTATTTAAATCTCTTGTTCAAATACTTTTGAAAAGTATATGATTTAAACATCTTACTATACATTTTTTTTAGTTTTATTATTTTTATTATTATTGTAATTAACATTAATTTTCTATTTAGAATATAATTTTTATTTTAAAGAGGAACGCACGCAGGCCTGGAATTTGACGTCCCATAGGACGTATTTGGCGTTCCAGAACGTATTTGACTGCCAGTAGAAAATTTTCCCTGTCAAATCGGACGTGTGTTAGAAATCGATAACCTGTCAAAATGACGGCCCATTTCAAATTGAACCTCTCAAAATCTATAATACCTGTCTCAACCTACAAGCGCCTCTAAATTGGCGACCAATATTTCCAACACTAGTATTTAATACACCTTAAGACAGTACCCTATCAGTACCAGGTTATCCTGACAATATCCAGCCAGCCTATGCATATGGTTATTCCTAAAACATGGTCATCCTGCCATCATATGTTCATAACTACCGGTGAGTCACTTGACATTCCAATGCATCTAACCCAATTTCGTTAACTCACGGTCATGGTATCGTGATTCCAACGTAAGTTGCCTTTGTCCTGGATGATAGAATTTAACTGAAGTTGGTGAATTCAAAATTTGAAAATTCAAATGGGGAAAAGATATCTGCGCTATTCACCCAGCGTAAATCATCTAAAGTAGCAAGCATGGTCCATCCAAAGTAGGAAGCATGATTGTGGGGTTAGTTCAACATTGTGCAGGAGTGGGTGGAAGCAGGACTAGTGATGGAACTATTTGCGCATCATCACAATCCCAATCTCTCCTAGAATTCGAATGAATCGAGGAGCTCATTGTTTCAGAACAAGTATCGAGAGAATGGTTTAGTATCCAGATTGCGTGCTACAAGTAAGTCCACCTACAAAAGGAAATTGAGATTCGTTATTGTTTTATTGGGGAACACAAACGGCACAAGCCTGCAAAGTATAACATCTTGGTGGTTTTTGATACCTCGCAGGACATGTCATGGATAAAGTGCAATTACAGCCATGGGTTCTCCTCTTACAAGAAAGTGGATTGGAGCTTGTGCTATAGAAACTTGGAAGGTGACAGTGTATCTTGTAGCGGAAAGAAGTGCATCTTGCAAACCCAAACCAATGGTGGGAGCGGTGTCACGACAGATATGAGTCAAGATACACTGTGGCTGGATTCCATGTCCGTTGAAAAGTTTGAATTTGGATTAGGAACCGATTTCTCAAAATACCAAGGCAATTCTTCTATTGGGTTACTGGCGTTTGGTAAAGGCTCCCTTTCATATCCTTCTCGGGCCAAAAGCAAAAGCTTCTCTTACTAATTGCCCAACTTCTTTGAACCCCAAAGCTAAAGGAAAACTGAGTCTCGACCAGAATGTGTCCATTCCCTTTAACTCCTAGTTCACCGCTTCGGTTTCAAATAGTAAAGCTACATCGCTTTGATATTTTTTTGGACATAAGGTTATTACCGTGGGAGACACCACCCTCAATATCTCCTCCAGCACTTTCCGATTCACTTCAACTAGAGGAGGGATGATGTTGGACACAGGAACCGTTATTAGCCAACTAGTGAAACGGGCCTACCATGGTTTAAAAGCAGCTTTTGTGAGTCAATTCCATCAAGCTCCTCCTATGCAGAAGTCAAAATTCCCCTTAGACACTTGTTTCATGATGGGGCCAACCCACGTGGTCCTGCCGTTCCAAAGCTGATGTGTAACGCACTTACGATCTGGACAGTAATGTAATTGATTTGGTAATAAATGTTGTTTTGATTTTCAATCTCCTTGGGTTACGGCATGGGTACCTTGATGGTTTGCTGGGTGGACATCTGTCCCTCCTCGGGATCTTGGAAACTCGCCTCGGTTTGGGTTTTACTCCGTTCGCGCTCCTTGGGTGGTCATTGTTGCACTGGTCTTTAGCTCTGCAAGCTCCTGGTGATTCTTTGTAACTCCTGTGTTTTCTGTGATGAAATGTATGAACCATGTATGCCCGGTCGATGGTGTGGTGTGCGTTTGGTTGCGGTCGTGGTCTCTGCTTTTTCAAGTCTTGGCCTGTATGCTATTGATTGTTTGGTGAAGCACTGGTAAGATTTGAATTATAGTTCCATTTGCATGTGTTTTCGCTGTCGTTGTAGTGTATATCCGGCTTTGATGTTCGCCTCTGTGTATTCTGGTCGCTGTCTGCTCGTATCTCACAAGGGTTTATATCTCTGCGAGAGCTATAAGGTTAATGTGGACGTGGGTTCGTCGGCTTCCAACTTCGACTGGTCATGAGGCATGCTTTGCCCATTCCTTTGCGAACTCAACCAGTAAGCTTTCATTCTTTGCTAGATTTTATGTCTGCTATTTGTTTTAAAACTAATGGCTTGGCTCCTCTGTGAGCAGGGATTCGTCTGGTTACAGAATTTATAGCTGCGGCTCGCCTATCAGGTAATGGCCCTTGTTAAACTTCCTCAACAGTTTCTTCTCGATTCTCCGTTATGGTTTTCGTTTGCTGTGGTTGGTGACTGACCCTTTCTTCGTTTGCCCTTATGCAGGTGAAGCTGTTCGTTGGTCCGAACACTTGGACTCTCGGCCACCCTGAACAATATACGGGTAGCTTCACCTTGTCGTTTTAACTGTGCTTGTTTGGGTTCTTGTATGGTCTGCTTGGTTTTCGTTGGCTCTGTGCCACTGTCTGGTGTTGGTTCCTTAGGTGAGAGGTTCTGTGATAACCTCAGGGGATGGGCTCGAACTCTTTATTGAGGGCTTTGGTTTGCAACCGTGTCAGTTCCCCATGTCTGCGAACTTGGTTGGTTTTGTAGTTACTTTGAACAGAGAATGTAAACACTGATACAGACTTTTAATGACTATGTTCTATTCCGTGAATTTTATATGAAAATAATTCTGGAACCACTTGTACGGTTTTGTTTGCATACCTGTTAAATGTATATACACCTGGGCGCTATGACCGCGTGACCTGTGCTGGTCGTTGTGGCTCTTTGTTTGATGATTGAGCTTCTGTTCTGTTTCGGAGTCTATAGTGAACCTGTTAACAATTGTTTTTTGTATCATAAAAGAAAACAAAGGAATACACAACATTGAATTTCTTTTCACAGTACTTGAGGACACTCGTGGAATTGTATGTGCACTAAAAGAATGAGTATATTTATTTCTTTTTCTTATCTTCTTCACTAGCCAACCCCTATTGGGCTTATTTTTCCTCCTTTTGTATCACTATCTTCGAACAGTTGGATAACTATTGTTAGTTGTTTTGTTGTCAGTTACAATAGTTATTTCGTATTTGAAACTTATTCTTAACTGGCATGTTTTTCTTTGCTTGTATTTACAACAGTAATATAACTGTTCGGAAACAAATGACTCTGACTAATTATTACTGTTCCTAACTAGAGTTCATTACATTATTCTTGGCATTTTTAACAGAAAAAGTAAAATAACAAAAACAATAAATAAAAATAAAAATAAAGACAGACACGTTGTCCGTCCAGTGAGTTGTGTTCTCTGTCCTTGTCAGAATCCATATCAACCTTCTTTCCGTCTTCATCCTGTTAACGAGATGCTCCTACATCATTTCAACTTTCAAGTATTCTGGAGACCTTTTGAAGCTAAAACCTCCATCTATAACAAACATTTTCAGGATGGCTTTGATTTGCCTCTTTTAGCATCATAGGAAGTCTTCAGCAACAATGTCACACTGTTTCTGTCGAACTAAACAGCAAAAAGATCGATTTTGCTCCAGGTACTAGCTGCTGCTTCTAACCTAACCTACTGCTTATTACTTTATTTTTGCTCTCTTTGTTTATTGGCTCGAGAGGTAGACATTTTTGATATATAATTTTAATATACTCGACACAAGTGAGTTCCCACATGAGACAAAGATAAATATTATTTTGACATTGTTGTTAAATCTTGATTTGTGTTGTTTAAATTGGTTTTTGACTATTTATATGGATTCAACACACCTAAAAATCTCTAGGGCATTTCGATTGTGAAGAGTAAACCTGTCAAACTTGTGATTTCAATACAGGATTATAAACAAATTAGATTAGAAAATAAATAGGAAAAATTTTCAAAAATTGACACTTAAAACTAGTGGTATATTCATCCAACCATGAAAGATTAAAAAAAAAATGAACTTCTATTAAAAAGTGTATGTTAAATAAATTCTTCATTAAAAAAAATTTCAAAATGAAAATGATAAGAGAAGGTTGACATTCAAAAATTTGAATAAAACGTAAAATGAAAGGCATCAAAAATACAAAAAACGTCATCAAATTTTCATTTGACAAGCAAAAAGGATTTGAAATTTCAAGCCTGGAAGCACAGACAGACAGACTTACACATCTACTGACTTACACATTCCCTTATTCCCTTATATTGGGCTGTAGAATGAGCCTCTCGGCTCAATGAAATCTAAAATTATAACTATCCCTTCAACTATTTTACCAACTAATGTTTCTAGAGACCAATTACTTTTATTTTTCCTTTGCAAGTGGTAAGCCCATATAATGTAGATCTGGTAAAAGCTGCTATCTCATCTATCACTATGATGGTGGGCATATATGTGTTGGTTGGTGTCATGGGCGACTTGGAGACTATTTGATTAAACACTACTATTAGAGATTTAAATGATCTTCAAGTAAAAATTTTGAATCTGAAATCACAAATTCAATGTTTTTTTAAATGCGTCAATTTAACATTCCAAAATATTGAGAGTTGGTTCAACTAAAGAAGTCGTATAATTGCAAGCAATACAATAGATAGAAAATAAGTAACCCATTTGTCCAAAGAAACAAGAGTTTATGGACCATGTTCATCATTACAGTATGTATACCGTAGTTTTTACAAGTTTGTAAAGAATGTTGGGCTATTCAATGAATTTAAGGGCGTTTTTGAATAGAATGTTAAACACCAGAAATTAATGGAATTTGTTTTTACAAGTTTGTAAACAATGTTGGGCTATTCAATGAATTTAAGGACGTTTTTGAATAGAATGTTAAACACCGGATATTAATGGAATTTGTTTTTACAAGTTTGTAAACAATGTTGGGCTATTCAATGAATTTAAGGACGTTTTTAATAGAATGTTAAACACCAGATATTAAAGGAATTTGCAATATCTATGCATGTAAGAATTAGTTAAAAAACTTTTCTTTGACAACTAATTTTGGAAAAGGTAAAGGTTTCTCAAATTAATCTAAAAAGCTTTGAATCATGGATAAACGGGGCTTGCTTGATCAACTAGGCTTGGTAACTAAGGTGGCTATAGCAATATGGATTCAAGATTGGTAACTAAGGTGGCTATAGCAATATGGATTCACAAGATTTATTTTCTTCTTTCCATGTAAATATCCCACATACACAACTTACTCTTAGGGATCGTATTTAAATACCTTCGAATTTGAGTTATGCAAATGAATTTTATTTGACAAATTTAATGATTTGTGCACAAATAAGTAACATGAAAGAGTGATAATCTAAATAGCTTCCTTTTGCGGTGCCTCTTAGGCAATACATGTGAAATACATGGCATTTTGCGGTGCCTCTTAGGCAATACATGTGAAATACATGGCATTAATAGAATAATATATAGCCTTATATGCAAAAGAATTTTATTTTTAAAATTTTATGATTTCTGTAAAAATAAGTGACATGAAAGAATGATAGTTCAAATGAATTTTTTTTTGCGTTGCATTATATGTAATACATGTGACATATATAGCATAAATAGAATAATATATAGTTTTATTAAATATCTAGATAATATTTTTGAGCAACATAAAATAATTCAATATATATATTAAATGGTTGATAAATGTATTGGTACAAACATTGGTTCAGAACACTCTCATTACCAAAATTAAAAAAATTTAAAAAAATAAAAATTTTAAGTTATAAATGAACTAAATTAACAACTATATTTTATCTTATTATTATTATTATTATTATTATTAATTATAAAAGGAATTAATATGTGAATTAAGCATATATGCATTTAAAAAAACATGTAACAAGATTTTTAATCATGGAGATTCACCTCACTTTATCATGGAGATTCTTATCTATAAATAGACTTTGTTACAATGTCATGGGCCAATACCATGGCTTACTAATACCACATGCCCAAAAATCCATAACTCATTTCATGTGGCACGTATTCATATGACATTTATTTTAATTTGTCAATTTATTTAAAAGGGCAGAAAGGGTGTATCTACTTTGGAGATAAATCTCAACCTTTGATTTGTGTATACTACTAAGAATATTCCAAAATATTCCATGGAAGTTTAATTCCTACTATCCACCTAATAATTATTAAATTAAAATTTTGGAATTTAAAAAAAATTATTCCAAAATAGACATGCCTATTGGTATAAAAACAAAGCATGGTCACCTTCCTTCTTGAATCATTCAAGCACGATTAATGGCATTCACATAAACCTTTAAGAGAATGAGAAAAATCAAGATGTAAAAAGCATAAAGTAGAAGGTTCAAATATGAGACAAGAGTTCATTCACTACATATTCTCATTCACTACTAGATTAGGTTTTTAGGGGAGGGGTTAGAAATATGAAATTACTACATACTTGTATTCAATTTTGACCTAAAATATGCGGGAAAATGAAAATTTGATGTTATGATTCACCTCCACATGTACTCTTTAACTTGAAAATGTATAGGTTAATATCACATGAAGACAAAATAAAACTTATCTAAACACAGTGCTACATACATTAAATTATTTCATCCTTGACATGCTCATCTTACTCAATGAGAGTAGAATCTAGACAATCTATTTAGATTTATTTGATTTTAGTGGTCAACAATTCTATAACACAACTTTTGGGTAGGTAGTTTTGGGAGGCGTTGTTCTCTACATTGGAGGAAATTTTATATATTCATATACTTGGGATTTGGGGAATGCATCTAATAATCAAGTATAATTTTATGCTTTCTTGCAAGGAGTCAATATAGAAATATCTTTGATGCCTCACTCCCTCATCATCATGGTTGATTCTTAGATTAAAATTAGACATATTAATTTAGGATCATTTCCCCTAAACCCTAAGTTGGGCTCTATTCTCAAATGGGTACAAGTGGGGCTCTCATCCCTCCCAAAAGTTGAATCCTTCCATGTTCCCAAAGCCTTAAACTCAAGGGATGATGAAATGAATAATCACATATTTCAATTAACAAATGACACCTTATGCATCAATTGAGAACTCATCCAACAACCCATCTCATGAGCTCACATCGATCTACACTCATCATGCTTTATTGTCACTAGTTGGGGACTGATCATAAGTCGAACGTTGCATAGCGTACACGATAGGTAGCAAAGTTTACATTCCTAGCATCATTAAAACTTAGGTATGAGGATTTCACATCCCCTTTTTTTTGGGAGGAAGCACGGAGGAAGCCCCCCCTTGGCCTATAATTTGAGTTCAAATACATTCATGAGTACTTGCATCATCATCAAGTCAAAATTGAGCAACTTGCAACACAAATAACCTCCTCATTGGATATCTTGATTCAACACAGGAAACAATTTCGTTTAATGGACAAAAAAATGGTTGTGTTCATGGTAGAGTGGAAGAAATCACCTCTCAACTCTCTTTGGCTCAACATCCTCTTGCTCCCTTTATGCACTCATTTTCTTCACAATTTATGCATCTTGGTCCTATCCTATGGGACTTGAATGATGAAACCCAAGTAGAAGAACCAAAAGCTCAAAACTCATTGTTTTTTAATATGGTGCCATTGTTTAGTAATATTGTTCTTTAAATTTTGTATAATTTTGGAAGTTTTCATTCAAACATAAAACTTTCGAAGCTTAAAGGTCACAAAAGGTCACAAAGTCCTAGTTTATTTTTGTGCCTACATGCTTTGTTTTCATTCAATGTATACCATCAATATCTTGCCTATGGTATATGCCATGAGAAAAATGGACTTTTCCTGTGAGCTTTGACCATAGATTTTCAATAATAATAGTTTCCAATTATGATTAAAAAGAAAACAATTCTCCAAAAAAACTTAGGGAATTTAGGGAACTATGATGGGAGACAACGTGAAAAGGAAGAGGTGGTTTAGGGATAAAAAGATGAAGAAAAGGAAGAGGGGGAGGAGGTAGAGGAAGAAGATAAAGACTCTTAAGAGGGATAGGAGGGAGGAAGAAACGGAATCTTAAGAGGGATAGGGGGGAGGAAGAAAAATACTCTTAAGAGGGATAGGAGGGAGGAAGAAAAAGAGGAGTGGAAGAGGGTAAGAGGAAGAGGGAGGAGTGGAGAGATAGGAAGAGTAAGATAAATAAAGGAGAATGGCTAGAGGGATATGAAGGAGAAAAGGGAGAGGAATCTAGTAGGAGAAATGAGAGAAAGGAGAGGATGAGAGGAAGAGGAAGGAAAACTAAAATCTTGTCTCGCATTTCCAAAATCCAAGTATCATTCTCTCCTAAAAAACTTAAATACCATCTCAAATGACCAAACCCCATTTTGTTTTAAATATGTGAATTTAAAAATATTGACAGTAAATAGTAAAAAACTTAACTATGAAGAAAAGAGATTCAGTGATGCCCCCACAAATATCCCTTGGTTTCTCATCTATGTAAACCATTCAAACTTAGAATGGGAGAAATTATATGTGGATGCAAAGGTCTTAAGGTAAGCTACAACCTAGAAACCCTTTATTTCTATTCCCATGCCCAACGACATCATGTTTTACTATAGGAACTTTTACCACCAAACTGTTATGTTGAAGCTAGTCCTAATCAATGAATTCATGACTATGGAATTTGGAATCCTCTTCTCCCTAGGAGATGTGAAACTTGCACACTTCATAGACTAAGCATGTGAACTCAAAATTGGGAAAATGAGGGATAATTGGAAAGCTTCTTCTTAGCACTAAAGTGCATATACATTAGAATTTATGAAAACTAGCATTATTTTTTTATATTTTATGAAATACCTAACTCGCATGAGCCTACCCAGTTAACAATGAAGGGGGTCAACATTGGAATTTTTACATACTATGCTCACATTTGACAAAATATGACATGGTCAACCTAGGGTTTCCCTTTCATGATATGAAAGGGTTTAGAAACTTAAGATAAGTTGGTGATGGTATCCCTAAAGTTTAAAACAATGGGAAACTAAAACAAAGTAAACAAGGTGGATTCCATGATTATGGAAGTCTTGAAACTCTTCAAGATTCTCTTAGTTTTTTTGCGAAATTTTACACTAGGGATAGAAGATACCATGCCATTGATATTAGAATGTGACCAATCTCTAATGAAGTTTTTTTTTTAATTTTTTTCTTATTTAGAATGAAAAATTAGTTATTGATGACAAAAATCACAAAGAAAGTTAGGTTCTTGCATCCATCTATTCTTTTAATGTAGTGAATCCCAAGTCTCCTGCATGTTGCCATAAAATTGTTATAACCTCTAGTATTCAAAACCCACCCATATTTAGTAGGAGATAAATCTCTAGAAATTTTAAAGTGAAGTCCCTACTTAGGGTTACACATGTAACTAATATCTTAAAAAAGACAAGGTACACTCATGTAAATGCGTCAACTACTACTAATAACTCTTTCATTTTCTTTTCAATAAATTTTCTACAAAATGATACATTGTTGATTTCCATGTGTTAGACTTAAACATCCATAATATTATAGGATTAGATTCTCAAATCCATCTTCTACCAACCAATGATGTTTGAATTTAAATGGACCCAAGGATTTGCATTCTTATTTTCCTAATTGAATCATTATAGGAAGAAGATATGAAGAACCTCCTTCTCCTACTAAAGATATCAACCATCCCACTTGCTGCAATACCCTTCTTATGACAAAAAAAATCAATTAACCTTTCAGGAACCTTCCTTTCCACTTCTAAAGTCCCATCAAGTCGGAACTAGATCAAAGTATTCTACATCATAAAGCCTAATGTCTTCAAACATTTGAAAAAAATAATCTGCTAGCAAATCGTGTTTGGGATAACCCTCCAAAATTTTTATTGTGAAGTTTAAATCTTCTTCTAATATAACGTTATCACTTTGACCCACGCCCCCAAGCTCTAAAATTATCCCAGAAGAAAGAGGCACATTCATTCATTTGTTTGTTGTTGTATTGAAACCCATTAGATTTTCCCACTACCTTAAGCTTGAAAAACTCTTTTAAGGGTTTTGGGGGACATCGATGGAACTCATGCATCACAATCATAATATCCTATTAACTTCATAGTTGGGAAGATTTCTTCCATCAAGGTTATGTACCCTTGCATAGGAGATACTAAGTCAAAGAGGAATTTTACTACACCTTTGACATATCATTTTAACGGTTTTTGGCCTCACCTCTTAGAGTTGCGTCAATAGAATTCATAAGGATGGAAACCCCTTTTTGCCAAATAACTTTACACCTACTAATGTGCTTTGAGTTCTCATGTTGGATTTGGACTACATTAAGGATAGGAAGCACATCCTCACTTTGGAGCTTTGTTTTTGGGATGTGTTGAAATATGTATGAAACCTAGTCTCCTACTTGTTAGTGTTGACCCCTCTATAAGTTCTAATTTCATCTCTAAGATAGGTTTAGGTTAACTAACCTACTATTTTATGACACATGAAAATTTGTGTTCCATTGGAAAAATTTTGTTCTTAAAAAACATATTAAATAACATATCACAACCCATATTAGGGTTCATATTAAAGTCAATTTTAGAAATGGTCTACTCATTATAAGGTTTGGAAGTAAACACTAGGCTATGGACATGTTGCCTTTAGGTATAATGATGTTGATAAATGTTGTGTACCCAACAATAGCATAATAAGCATTATATATGCTATTATATACACATGTAGACATGAAATGTTGTATTAAGTGTACACAATGGAGAAACTCTAGTGTTATTCCATTGAAACGCTTAAAATTATCTCACATAACACATCCCACCTTATCTCAGGGTGCATATTAAAGAGAATTTTTGCTAATGTGTTACTTAAAGAACTGTGGATTCAGCTTGCTCATAAGGTTTGGAATCAAACACTAGGTTATGGAAATTTTGCCTTTAAATGCAAATAACGACCAATGACAAAGTAATAAATGATATATATGCTAAGATATACACCCTCAAATATTTTACAACCAACAATAAAGCTATAAATGTTGCATATGCTATGATATATGACCTTGTGCACTAAGTAACAAGTAAGATATGTTATATATTTTGGGATATACATCCTTTGATCTAAGGGTGTGCACCCAACAACACAATGATTAACAAATGGGTATGTAATTTTTCACAATTGGTTATGATAATGCTTAAAGCTTCTGAAAATTGAATTGTGTAATAGTTTTGAAAAGTCTAACATTTTGAGTGGACACTCCATTCGTTATCAAAGGAACAAATAATGTTATAAGATTGATAAAAAAGAGTGAATTAAGAATTATATTGTATATGATATAAAATTTAATAATAGTTGTAAAATATTATTAGAATATTCTAAAAATAGATGGGAAGGAATAACATAAAAAATAACAATTACACAATTAAAAAGTGGAGTTGTGAAAATGGTTCACAGGTGAGGTTAGGGTTATTAAGATCAAGGTTGAGACAAGGTGTTAAAAGAAATTGAAAATAATGTGGAGAGAAGAGGAGGTGATCTAAACCTCAAGGCACTTCCATTTTTTTGGTAAGTTTGGTAGGACTACATCATGTCCAACTTCTCACCGCCATCAGGAGAATAACACAAAATTTGAATCCTTGTTAATAGAATGCCCATTTAAAATTATAACATAATTTTTTTTTTTTTTTTTTTTAATAACTTTAATCGATGACTAACATTATATATGCGAAAATAAACACTCTAAAATTTAAAATTATATATTTAAGTATATACAACTTTATCACTTTGTTGTTGAATGCAAAGTATATATATATATATATACTTTTGCGAATATATACGACATTTATTCTATTATTTGATGCACAAGTTTTATTAATATTATCTTTTTATAAACATTTATCACACACTATAATGTCTTGTAATATGATTAGTAAATACTCACCCACGGGATAAATGGCATAACCATTCAAAGCATCGTAATTTTTTTATTATATTATTTTTTTGATTTTCAAGTTGTCACGGGCCACTGGGTGTTTCTCAATTAACCTATTTCATTTTATTTATATTTAAAGAAAATGAAAAGAAAATAAACTCTTAAAAAGATACTTTTAAATCTTATTCCAGTAAAAAAAGAATTCAACCTTAAATAACATCTTAATGAAAAAATTCAACTTACATAATATTGTAAAAAATCACTTTATAATCATAATAAACACTACCTTGAACAAAATACCATCTACTATGTATCTTTAATCCTTTACTGAAACAGAAAACCAGTACATACCTCTTAGCTTAACGTCACAGCATCCCAATTTCACTTTCAAGTTTGCCTTGATTCAAAATCGTGCAACGAATCTCAGTCAAATGCGGAGAGCGCCCCGCAAAATAGGGATATAGTGATGGCCATGCCAAATGCAGGATCATAAAATCTTAAAGATCAGGACTATAAGTTTCTCTAGAAGGCATGCTGGATCCAGACATAAAAAATTCCGTCAACTTTGATGCCATTCATCGCATTATAAGCGCTCAGGTAGCAGTAAATAGATTTTAATGATTTAAATTTATCAATCTTAAAACTTATATAGGCTACACTGTAAATTCTAGCAATTTAAATTACACATTCTCCTCAAATTGCTTTGAAACTATCATACTATCATTATTATTATCATCTAAGTTTGAAGCCCTAGCAATACATCATTTTACAAGCAGTGCTTTGTAAATTTCTAAGAGCGAGTAAATTCAAGCTTACCTTACTAAATAAGACGAATCCATGTCCAGCTTTATAGTTTTCGATGAAATTGATAACTTCAAGTTACACTAATCGTTTCTCTTGAATCGTCTTTAATGAATAAATAAATATGAAGTTGCGGTCATTTTATGATCAAATTCTTTTCAATTTAGTCGAAGCAGGCAGCAGGAAATGAGGCCGAGCCATCTTACAAACGTGAAAAACAGCCGACGGAAGAGGTTATGAAATTATTGGACTTGGAGGACGACCTTTCACGTACAGATTGTTTTGCAAGTCTGCCAGCAAGACGAAAAAGCGAGGGCCGCAAACCGTTCAAGATTGATTTGAGGTATATTTATTTAATTTTTAAAAATTTATTTGATTTATTTGCATATTTTAGTTCGGATCAGGGTTCTTTTTTATGATAAGCACTTGAAATAACTTTAATTTTCACATTAGAGTCACTGTTGTCCGAAATCCCCTTTTAAGGAACATATCGTAAGCGCGACTTTATTCTTCTTTCTCCTCTATTGCTTTGGCTTTCGATGATAAGCACTTGAAATAACTTCATTTTCACATGAAACTCACTGTTGTCCGAAATCCCCTTTTAAGGAACATTTATCTCTCCGTTAAGTACGAAACCGCGACAGTGTTCTTCTTTTTCCTGTCCAGTAATTTCAGAAAAGTTATATGGGAGAATTTTTCTGATGCAGACGATTAGAAAACAGCATTTCCCCGGTATTTATCAGAAAAATATTTCTATTGTAACCACTGTACTTTTCCGGCAGATAACTCCAAATTTAATTTCTCGACAAATGCCAGAAAATAAAGTGAAATAGAGGCACTATATGCTTAATTTCCTATCACTTACCTGGAAATTATCGTCTCTATGTGCGTAAATTCAGTGAGCAACCATATGGTGTTCTGCACACAATAGAAAATAACTGATTGTTGCTGATCCATACGAAGAATTAAATCCAATCCTAGTGAAACTAGATTGGAAAATTATTGCTGTTTGCATAGCAATTGCCTGCTTTAGTTAATTTTCCTATAAACATGGAAAATAGGGCTTTTCGTGTTGGAGTTAAGATGCACAGCAAAATTAAATCAATATTCAGCAAATAACATCAAGCACATAAAGACACAGGAAATAACGTGGTTCACCCAATCAATCTGGGCTACATCCACCAAACATAGGCATTGGCACTCTTATTAATCAAACAGGAGATTACATAATTAAATCCTCACAAACTCTCACCCTCATAGCAAACAATCCGAATGGTTGCCTGTTTTATAGCAAAGGGAATCTAACAACGTCATTAACTCACTTTCATCAAATATAGGAGGCATTAATCATCTCCCAACTACCTGGAGCTAATCTAGGAACTGATTCCTATTGTTGTCATCTACTGAGATTTTGCCTGTTTTATAGCAAAGGGAATTTGCCTATCTTATGCAAAACAGAAAATCTCAACAATCTCCACCTTGACAACAATTAGCCTGATGCTCTGTTATTATTATTTTATCTTTTCTGCAAGCCAAGAGAAGCCAAACACCAGCGTAGCTTCTCTAACAAAACTGGTTTCGTGAACATGTCTGCACAATTCTCCTTTGTATGCACCTTTTCAAGAGAGACCCCCCTTTCAGTGATAACCTGTCTTACAAAATGGTACTTGATCGGTATATGCTTTGATTTACTATGATAGGCCGGATTCTTAGCCAAATGTATTGCACTTTGACTGTCACAAAATAACTTGATGCTGTCCTGCAACCTACCAAATTCACCAAACAACCCTTTCAACCAAATCGCTTTTTGCAAGCATGAGAAGCAGCAATGTATTCTGCTTCAGTAGTGGACAAAGCAACAATGTTCTGTAGCTTTGACATCCAGCTAATAGCTCCACCTGCAAGAGTAAAGACGTACCCTGAAGTTGATCTCCTCTTATCAAAATCACCTGCAAAATCGGAATCAACATATCCGCAAACATATTCACTACTCTTATTGTAAGAAATACAATAACTACTTGTGCCTCTCAAGTACCGAAGCACCCATTTCACTGCTGACCAGTGTTCTTTACCCGGATTTGCCATGTACTTGCTGACAACCCCAACTGCATGAGAAATATCTGGTCGCGTACATACCATCGCATACATCAAACATCCTACTACATTGGCATAAGGAATTCGAGACATATAATCCTTTTCTTCATTTGTATTAGGACATAAACTCGAAGAAAGTTTAAAATGGGAAGCTAAAGGGACTGACACAGGCTTCACATTGTTCATACCAAATCTCAAAAGTATTTTCTCAATATACTTCTGTTGTGATAGCCATAGCTTACCATTGCTCCTGTCTCTGAAAATCTCCATGCCCAAAATCTGTCTTGCTTCTCCTAGATCTTTCATATCAAATGTCCTTGCCATCTGAGCCTTCGACCTGTTGATTTCTTCTATGTTTTTTCTTGCTAAAAGCATATCATCAACATACAATACTAAGATAACGAATATGCCATTTTTAAATTGCTTAAAATAAACACAATGATCATATTCACTTCTAACATATTTCTTACTCAACATGAAAGAATCAAACTTCTTATACCACTGCCGAGGCGACTGCTTTAGGCCATATAATGACTTCTTGAGCCTGCAGACAAATTTCTCATTGCGATGATGAACAAACCCTTCCAGTTGTTCCATGTATATTTCCTCATCTAAGTCTCCATGTAGAAATGCAGTCTTAACATCTAATTGCTGCTACTCTAAATCAAGCAAAGCCACTAATGCTAACACAATTCTAATTGAAACAATTTTAACCACTGGTGAAAAATCTCATGAAAGTCAATACCGGCTTTCTGAGAAAACCCTTTTGCAACCAGCCACGCTTTGTACCTATATTATGTATCATTCACAACCCGTTTCAGCTTGAAAACCCATTTACACCCCACAGTTTTCCTATCTTTCGGAAGCTCAACCAGATCCCATGTGTCGTTCTTACCTAAGGCCATCATTTCGTCCTTCATGGCTACTTTCCACTTGTCACTTTTCGAACCTTCTATTGCTTCCTAATAGCACAGAGGTTCATCGTCATTAGCAGTAAATGCAACTGAAGTAATATAATCATCATACCTTCTCGGTGGTCGTTTGATTCTTGTCGACCTCCTTAAGGATGTTTCTGGCGCTTCCTTGATTGGCTGACTACCATCTGTAGGAACTTCTTGATGATCAGTATCGGAGACCTGTTCATGATCTATACCTAAACCCTGTTCATGTTCTGATTCTGAAACCTATTCATGACTAGTATCTGAACTATGGTCATCATGACTATCATTAGAAATGCTATAAAACTAAATGTGTTGAAAGTCAGATACATCATCCTGTTTCAATCTACTATCTACATCTAACTGTACAAGAGAGGATTCATTAAACTTTACATCTCTGTTGATGATGATTTTGCGGGTGGTAGGATCCCACAATCTATATCCCTTTGTTCCAACACCATACCCAACAAAGATATACCTTTAGACTTTGGATCTAATTTAGTTCGCTGATGTTTAGGCACTAGAGCATATGCATCACAACCAAACACTCTGAGTTTAGAATAGTCACAAGGGTGACCTTTCCATACCTCTTGAGGAATCTTGCAGCCTATCGCCGTTGATGGAGATCGGTTTATCACATAACAAGCTGTTGCCACCGCTTCCGTCCACAACTCCTTTTGCAACCCGGTGTTACTCAGCATACTCCTTGCTCTCTCTAGAAGAGTCCTATTCATGTGTTCAACAACTCCATTTTGCTGAGGAGTATAAACCGTGGTCTTATGCCTCTCGTTCCCTGCATCCTTACAATAGTTGTCAAACTCCTTGGAAGTAAACTCACCACCATTATCAGTTCGTAAACATTTTATTGTTCTACCAGTGTTGTTTTCTACAAATGCTCTAAACTGCTTGAAAACTGAAAAAACATCAGACTTTCTTTTCAACATGTAGACCCAAACCTTCCTAGAAAAGTCATCAATGAATGATACAGAATAATACGAACCACCATATGAAGTTGTAGGGGCTGGTCCCCAAACATCTGAATGGATATAATCAAGTATGCCTTTACTAGTATGTTTGCCTGTTTTAAACATTTGTTTACTTTGTTTTCCAAACAGACAATGCTTATAGAAATCTAACTTTCCATACTTTAGATTTGGAAGTAACTTGCGATCAGCCAAAATTTTTAATCCTCTTTCACTCATATGCCCCAATCTTTGATGCCATAAGTGAATGGAACTACTGTCATGTTCAGACACAGTAGACACAAAATCTAACCCTGTACCTCCTTCTA
The DNA here is from genome assembly GCA_000404065.3 of Pinus taeda. Taxonomy (NCBI): domain Eukaryota; kingdom Viridiplantae; phylum Streptophyta; class Pinopsida; order Pinales; family Pinaceae; genus Pinus; species Pinus taeda. Next base: position 116,529 of record APFE030827265.1, on the reverse strand, counting down.
ACTGAAATAGATTTCCTACTTTCTTAGCTTTCATAATTAGTAAAATGCCTTTGTAAATTTTCATTACTCCACCTTGAATAACAGTTTTATATCCATTTGAATCAAGTGCTCCTAATGAGAACAAATTTTTCCTTAAATCTAGTACATGCCTCACATCAGTTAATATTCTAGTTGTCCCATCAAACATTTGTAGTTGTATGCTCCCAATCCCCACAATATTACATGTTACATCATTACCCATGTACACAACTCCATCATTAATTGATTTATATGTCTTAAACCATTCTTTGTGGATACACATGTGGTTAGATGCACCGGAATCTAACAACCAATGTTGATCATGATTTGACACATTAACTGATAATACTTCATCACTCATACCTGAACCAGATGCCGAACCTGTATTTGTTGTATTTGCCTCCTTCTTCTCTGTAGAAGAATCTACTTTTGAAGTTTGCTGCTGTCGCTTCCAGCAATCCTTCTTTAAATGCCCTGATTTGCCATAAAACCAACACTTTAGCTTACTCTTCTTCCCTTTTGACTTTGAACGTGAGTCGCTCGGCTTCCTGGGACGTCTTTCTTTCGAACAACCTCTAACCATCATAGCTTCTGATGTAGCGGTTTCAGAATGCGACCTCCTCCTTGTTTCTTCCAATAATAAGGATGCAACTACATCATCAAACTCAATAGTTTCTGATGAAATAAGACTTATAGAAGTAACAAAATGATCCCATGACTTGGGCAACGAGCACAATAAAGTAATAGCTTTATCCTCGGATGGAATTTTTACTTCTATACTTTGTAATTGCACAAGAAGAGTATTAAAAGCATTTAAATGATCAATAATCGATGTACCTTCCTTCATTCGCAAACTGTACAATTGTCGCTTCAGGAGAATCCTATTGGTTAAGGATTTGGTCATGTACAGTTTCTCCAGTTTCATCCACAAACCAGCAGCTGTTGACTCCGACACGATATTAAACAGGACATCATCAGCTAGACATAGTCGAATAGCACTTATCGCTCTTTCATCCATCTCGGCCCACTCATTATCTGTGATGTTGTAAGGCTGTTTGGATTTACCCAACAATGCCTTTGCCACACCATGTTGGACAAGAAAATCATGCATCTTCACCTTCCAGATCTCGAAATTATTCTTGCCATTAAACTTCTCAATTTCACACCGGGCACTTTGAGTTTTCGTCATCTTGTATCAGCAAAAAAACACAATAATCTCCAAAACCAACGTTTAAATACCAGCAATAAACAAAAAAACTGCCTATGCCTTGTAGCCTTTGTTTTTAAATATCATGGCACATTACCATAAAACAAATCCCCCTCTGCTTTGTTTTGTTTCAAATATGCGAAATAATAACATTTCATGATAGCTATATTAAAAAAAAACTTTCAAATCGACTGCTCCACGGCGACCCATGTGTAAATGCTTTTGCTCCTTTTTAAAAGACCATTTTTCAAAACAAAAAATAAACTGCGCTCCACGCCAGTCCACGTCTCTAGGAAAGAAAAACTCTATACACATTATCCCATCATTGCGTATCTGTTCACATGGTTTGACTATTGATATGAATATATCACTGCTGAAAAAACCAATCCACCAATTTGGTTTTTAGCAATAAACACCGAATGTGGTTTGCACTAAACCAATGAAACTGTTTGATACCTGAGTTAATGTTTTGATTGCTGGCTTATTAACTATTGGCCATATAACAATGCGCATGCAGTAGTAAACCACGCAACAACAGTGATTTAAAAACATTACCAGCAGTCTCCACGCAGGTTTTCAATAGCAATCTTCCACACGCAGGTTTAAAAACATTACCAGCAGCCTACACACCTCCACGTAGCAAGCTCAGCGTTCTCCACGCAGGCGGACAGGAGTTCAACACGCAGGCGGACAGGAGTTCAACACGCAGGCGGACAGGAGTTCTCCACGCAGGCGGACAGGAGTTCAACACACAGGCGGACAGGAGTTCTCCACACAGTTTGAACAACAGTGCGCACCATTCAATGCACCTGCAACCTCCACGTGCGGCAGTCAATTAACCTCAACACACACAATACTCTTTGTGGCATACACAAGACTCCAGTCACGTTGCTATGCCATTCAACGCAACTCTCTTTGTCATATGCAGGAGTCCAACACGTTGCTACGCCATTCAACGCAGCACTCTTTGTTGACGTTGCTATGCCATTCAACGCAGCACTCTTTGTGGCATATTCATTCCACACGTTGTTTTTATACCTTCACGCAGCAGGCACCAAGCACCTCTAGCGCAACCCCACACAGTTGAACAACAGTTCAACCATGCCTCCAGCAAGCAATCTCAACACCTAAATCTCTACGTAGGTTTCCACCACTAGGTCTCCAGCACCAGCACGCAATTATTCATATGCTGCGATTCAACGACATACGCACCAGGCACCAACGCTCCAACATCGCTCTGATACCAATTGTTGGAGATCAGATGCACAACAGATTATAAAACATATACACAACAAATAAATCAAGCACATAAGACACAGAGGTTTAACGTGGTTCACCCAACCAATCTGGGCTACGTCCACAAAACATAGGCATCAGCAATCTTTATTAATCAAACAGGAGATTACATAATTAAATCAATCCTCACAAACCCTAACATCACAAACAATCTATATGGACATCTAATTTATAGCAAAGAGAATCTAACTGCCTTATAAATCCTCTCACATCAAATTTAGGATGCATTAACTCCCTCCCAACAACCTGGAGTTAATCTAGCAACAAAATTTCTATTGTTGTCACCTACTGAGATTTTTGCCTATTTTATTCAAAACAGAAAATCTCAACATGAATTGGAACTTATAATTTATTTTTACATTGCCTAAACCTTCATTGCATATTATCCCTACCTCCTATTTATTTTTTTAATATAAACATTGTGTTTACAAGTTACGCTGGTCTTATTTTCTTAGTCTCAAAATAAATCCCAAAACATATATAAAATTTCCGACTATGTCGAGCATGATACCACATGAATATCTGAATATATACACACATGAAAGTTGTGATGTACACACGTGAAAACATTAAATACCCAAAGCCACTTCCCCATGGTCCCTTTTTAGTCCCTGCCCCTTCAGGCTGGCAGGGACTATAGTAATCGATTTTGGTCGGTCGCATTAGTTTGACACGATAATCGATATACGAATTGGAGCTTAAAGCAAAGTTTCTGGAAAGCACATATCAACCAATACAATATTTTATGCTGTTAACCAATCAATGCAATCTCCTTCTTATTTGGCCTCAAATCGAGGTATACAGGCTCAAAAGTTAGGACAAAGTTGGGAGAAGTACAAGTAGTTAGACCAACTTGACACCTTCACAAAGTAATGCTATCTTTGCCTTTGCATTAATTTGCTAACATTTAATGTTAAAGTATATCACTGAACTAGAACTAGTTTATAAGTAGCTGAAGTTGCCACTTGTTGCCATCAGTTACTGCATGTTGCATGCTTTGGTGTCTGCATGTTGATTCGGTGTCTTCATGTTCTGATTCAGTTGAACTTAGTATTTAAGAGCTTGCTTCTCTGGATTCTGAAGAGTGAAGGCGAAGTGCACCTGATCCTGCCAGCTCCAACACAACACCAACATAGCAGGTCCAAGCAATAGAAGGATTCCCTTCCAGTTAGCCGAGCAACAGCAGCGACAGTAGCAATTCAGGTTCTTGCTGCAGGCGTAGCTATGCCTTCAGCCGATATGCAATCAACCGATATGCAAGGTACTCAGAGAAAACACCATCTGCAATAAACATTTTCAAAGACTTATATGACAGATAAATTGCTTTTTCTTTTAATCTGTGCAGCTCTATACAATTACCATGGAGATCTGAGTTTGCCAAAGCGTATACTATGGGTATATCCGTAAATATTAGAATACTAGGAAAACGAAATCTTCACTCAAGGTCAGATTTATGATAATATTTTTACATGTTTGTAATCTATTTGTAGAATTGTATCAAATTCTGGTCCCGACGAGCAATCTGATATAATGATGCATTCCTATTGTTTTTACATCAGGACAACTGGGATCATTCTGACCAACTTGAAAACACTAGGCAGAGCCTATGAACATACGAAGGGGCATAGACAATTCTACTGAGGTAGACAACAATACAGATGCAAAAATCAAGAAATTTCCCTAGAGCACAACTGCTTCGAGTTTACCTATTCGCATCATTTCACCAGCTTGAGAGAGATCGATGGGAAGGAATCTACAGTACATGTGAATACAAGTAGTATAGCATTACCTTCTCTTCGGTTTTACTTTTCTAAATCTGGTTTGGCCTCAAGAGGTTTTTAATTTTGAATAGTATGATTGTTCACTATCTATTATTTAATTTGTTTTAGTCCGCTGTGTTTCCAGGAAATAAAAACACGTATGGCCTCATAATTATTAGAAGTACTGAAAGCTCTTTGGTCTAATCTAGTTTGTGAATATCTAAACAATTTAGAAAATATCTATGTATGAAATGCTATTGTACATTTACAATGATTTTGATTTTTTACAATGATTTTGATTTCGTACTGTTTGTTTTCTTGCTTTCAGCTGGCTTGAAATGGCAGTGCCCCTTTGAGTAGTAGTGGCGTGTTGAGCAGTAATTTTAATAGCACAGCTCTGTTTGTTTCCCCAGACTATCCCGCCCCGTGCTTTTTGTTCTCCCCTGACAACAATACCCTGTTCCTGGAATTGTTGGAATCAAAATGAAAAGATTAAAAGAGTGAGATCCCCTGCTTGAATCAAAATATTCCAAAAATTAACCAACACAATAAAGATAAATTAACCAACACAATAAAGATGGCTGTAAGAATAAAAGACTTCGGATCCGGAAAAGAAAATTGTCATGCAAATTCAAAAACATTTGAAACTTACCTTCCAGCGATCGCGCAAGCCCTTCAAGGTTGCATATAATCAATTTGTGAAGATCTTCTCCGCCCCAAAATGGAGAGATGAGTAAACTGATGAGAATACATATGCCACAAACTAGACGTTCTCAAAAATAGAATACTAGGCACGAAGAGCAAGAAAAAAAAGGTCGATCACCACAGAGGTTGCTATTTCAATTCCCCTGAAGGTTGTCATTTAGAAAACCTTGGGCTCTGTTTGACATTACTACTAGAAAAAAATCTTTCAGGTTGCTTAACTGTCTCTTATTAAACTTACTTGAGTTCTAGAATTGGCTCCCTTGTTAGCATTGACCCCAAAGTTTGTTCTAGGCCTCCTGAAACAGTCGGCAGTCCACAAGTAAGATTGGCAATGTCTCCGAAGCCTCTGATTCCACCTGAGCACAACAAGTATTCTTGTAGATTTTGATCAGAAAACTACTGCTACAGGATGCTGCGCCTAGTTCCAAAGACCTGTGGACACCTTCCATTTACTTTATAATCCTGCCTCTGGGTCTGCACCAAACTTGCTTCAGGAATGTCGACTTTGCCAGGATTCCTTGGACTACTTCAGGCTGCTAATTCCGCCCCTTCCTGCGGCCACCAAGGTTCTGACCCGGTTCACAATTCAGACCCCTTCCCGGGCAGCCAAAACCGCCCGCAAAATTGATTTCTGGAGCGACCTGGTCGAAAGCAAGCACGACATGAACCTAGCAGCGAATTCTGCAACCGGAATCTTCTCCTCCAACCTCAAACTGGAGATTGATCTGACCGCCAAACAGGCCCGCTGTAAAAGGGTCGGGTGGGAAGACCTGGGCGCGACGGAGTTGAAATATTCGAGCTGTAGATGGGTAACGAGTTACCTAAAGGAACTTCAGTCTAGGTTGCGAAATGGAGGAGTTCGATAACAATAGCGGGCTATTACTGAAAGGCTGAAGAATCGTAAGTATTCTCTAAATCGTGAGGCAAAGGCTCGATTAACCAACAACAGGTCTACCTTCCGCGAGCTATAGCGCTCTTCAGGGTGGATACGTACACCAATACTCCGGACGGGCACGTGTAATGCATGCAGGTGGTTTGTTTGAATGACCGCCACAGAGTGTTCATGGTTCGGTTATATTACTTACTAAGGTATTACTATTGTTGTTATTATTTCTCTAAAATCCAATCTCCTATACCCTAAAGAATCTTGTGCCGATCACGCTTAATAACACCAAATTAATGTTATAACTTTTCCTCATAAATAATAAAAATAATGACGGCTATTTACATTTCTTCTATGAAACATTTGTTTTTATTTTGCGTAAACACGACAAAATATGCTAAAACGGAAGGCGAGTTCGCATTCACATAGTTTGATAGAATCTACTCTCTTTTTATACACATAAAATATGAGCGCAGGAAGGAGAAATTGCATTCCATGGTTTTGACTAAATAGCCCTGATTGGTTCTAGTTTTGGACGAATAAAGCGATTTGATTTGGAAATGACAGTGTGCAAGTGTTCATGGTTCGGTTATATAACTTATTTGGTTCGAGTTATATTACTTACTAAGGTATTACTATTGTTGTTATTATTTCTCTAAAATCCAATCTCCTATACCCTAAAGAATCTTGTGCCGATCACGCTTAATAACGCCAAATTAATGTTATAACTTTTCCTCATAAATAACAAAAACAATGACGGGTATTTACATTTCTTCTGTGAAACATTTGTTTTTATTTTGCGTAAACATGACAAAATATGCTAAAACGGAAGGCGAGTTCGCATTCGCACAGTTTGATAGAATCTACTCTCTTTTTATACACATAAAATATGAGCGCAGGAAGGCGAAATTGCATTCCATGGTTTTGACTAAAGAGCCCTGATTGGTTCTAGTTTTGAACGAATAAAGCGATTTGATTTGGAAATGACAACGTGCAATTAATTAGTAGAATAAGGTAGAAAAATTTAGAATTCAGATCCCACCCTGATGTAGACAAGACACAACCCATGCCAACTGTCTTACGGCACTGAGAATCAAGGAGCCAACTTTTTGCGTTGACATGACTCGTAGACTGGAGACTTCACATATGTCTTCAACTGCAGTTATAACGCTAGCCCACCTGTAATCCTACTATAGTCCACTCTACACGAGGACCTTTGCTGGCTGGTATACAGCTAAGTGCCCCTCTGGCTTAAATGTAGCGGAATCAATTGCTATTTGCTTTTCTGTTTCATCAAATTAGTGATGTGAGCTACTTGGTCAATTACGTGAATGTACTTTCCATCTGAATTGACTTGCATTACTTACTTATAGCTCACTGTTCTAAGCAAGAAGTCATTATCATACTTCCCTTCTTAAGAAGGGAGTTGTTAGAAGGACTGACTGACCAAGATATTCTATATGTTGCCATCAAATCCTGTCTTTTCAAGCGGCTTCGGCACTGTCTCTTTCACCGCGAGAACTAGGGACTCTATGCACACAATTTGACTTTCAACAGGGGGTTCTTTACATGCAGCTGGACCAAATTAGATGATCGGTTGCATGTTCTATCAAACCTTTTATTTTTCATGATTTGGGTCTTGGTGTTACTATTTTTAAGAGACGGATATGGACTATCTGCAACTCTTACAGTTCCGATCGATCGATCTGTTAACGCATCAATACCCACTGAATTAATCTCAGTAACTGGACACGAACCTCCCCTGCTGGGAGACCTATAATTTTGACAATCCCCAACCTATACAATTCTTCTCTTCGCAGCCGTACCTAAGCACCACAACCCATCCAAGCAAAATCATTAAAAAAACAATCGAAACAGTCCAGTCCGGAAGCAGACCCTGGAAAACCCACCGACAGCTCTTAGTCGTAGTACCTCCCTCCACGATGTAACATTCGCTTTATGTTGAGCTGAGCTGAGCGATCTGATGGCCATGCGGAACAATCCTATGGACTTTTAGGTCGGACTAGGGGGCAGACTGGTACAGGGCAGCTCTAGGCTCAAGCAGGCTGCAATACAGAAGCTGCCCCACCGGGGCTTTTGACGATCCACTTTGCAGGGACTAGCTGCTACGCAGCCGGTCTTGTTTTAAATGTGCTTCATCCTTATTATAGTGGTTACTTGCAAATCCATAATACATAGGACATGACAATGCATTAATTAATCTTTCCCATTTATCATTTAACCTACTCTATATTTATATTAGTTAGTTATTTTATTTGTTTGTTTGTTTAGGTTAAAAGAATCTATCACTTGAAAGTATAACTTAGAATTGAAAAGGTTTATTTTAGAATGGTTAAAAGTTTATGGATTTAATATATATATATATATATATATTATTATATATATATATATATATATATATTTCTTTTTAAATTTAATATTGAATTAATGCATAAGTTTTTATAATAAATATTTTTATTTTGTTAATTGTAATTATTTGAATGTTTGGGTAGAAAGGTTGTTATTTTTCTTATATACATTTAAATGGAAATTAATAATATAACCATCATAGATCTATAAATATTGATTTAACATGGGCAGAGAGGGATCAAATTTCTTAATGTGCAAACTTTTTTAGAGTGCAAAATACAATGTGTTCTTCACATGTAAACTTTTTTAGAGTGCAAAATATAATGTGTTGTTTTTCATTGTTTAAATTGTATTTTTGAATGCTAAATAGAGTATATGTAGTACTAAATAAAAAATTTTACCATAAAAAATTAGTATATATATATGAAGTTGATATCGACATACATTAGTTAACTGTGATATCCCCAGACCTTGTAAATATTTTAATTACTGCAGATCAAACAAACTATTTATTTTCTTAGTTACAAGAAAACTATTTCTGGAATTTAATTATTTTTTAAAATAAAGTAGCAGTTATCAATAAATATTGTTTTTACTTAATAATCAGTTGTGGGAGACAGTTACCTGCTCCTAACTGATTTCTTGAGAATTTATTCAAGAAGATCAAGAGAATAAGGGTATTTGAGATCAAGAGAGAAAGAAAGGAGGAGAAATTTGTGTTGATAGGTCAGGCAGTGTTTAAGTGGCTATGTCTGGTTTGGACCAAATAGTAGTGAGACTGTGAGTTCTCATACAAAAAAAGTTCCTGTACACAAGGAAAACTCAGGGGGAGACTATTTGGTTTAATAGTCTCAAAGGTTTTAGACAGAAGTAAGAAAAATATGGGAAACAACTGTCCAAATAAGTAAAAGAATTCTCATATTTTAAGCTAGAAATTTATCCTGGTGTTTGATATCAACTATGTAAGCTAATCACTATCATTAATATTTATCCAGTGGAAAACTAATCTTCATCATAAATTAGGAAACTGTTTAGATGAATTATGGCATTTTCATAAGAAATTAGTAAATATTTATTCCATGCAAGAAAAGGAATTTTCAGTTCTCAGTTAAATATTATAGTTCGTTCACAGTAATTCATTCTAGAAGAACATAAAAGATTGAAAAGGGAGAAAAACTCCCTCATAGTTATCCAATAAAAAAACAAGTAAAGAACCATCTAGGGTAATAAACCCTCATTGACATAGATTGCCACTAACATAGATTGTCACTGAATACATCAACCAGATAATAAGGAAATCAAGTTGTTTGTCATAAGTCATTGTAAGCGATATATTAAACTCTCTCTTTTTTTTTTACAGCTTAATACCTTTAAGAAGCTAGCCCAAATGAGAAAGGGGCAAACCCTGAGCAGGTATTGCCGAAGCCTGAGATATCCGAGGATACTCCGACACCTTTTCCCTTAACACAGAGTATGAATGCTAAGAAACAACATAATTTTATAAGAGTAAGGGAGAAGAAATGTGGTAAAAATTCCCAGACAAACCTAGCTAATTAAACTAGATAAACAATAGCGAGAATACATTTCTAGAAATATCTTAAACATTCAAAGTACTAAAAGGAAAAACATGACAATAAACTTTGAGAGAATCATCCTCTAATTTCAAGCCTTAACTAACACATAGTGACAAAGCATAGCCGCTTCAATAGAAATTCGAAGTACTTAATTTGTATAGAAAATGGCATTATCTGTAAACCCTTTATTTATGAACTATTAAATTGGACTAAGGTACTGCGGTAGAAATAACCACCATTAGAAATTCTATAGAGGTCAGACGAATGAGGTAATTAAGACAAAATTTATAATATTCATGAAAACATAAAGATTATCATAAGTTGAGTTACAATCGACCGAGAAAGGGTATTGGATACACCAACCTTCGGCCTACAGGTCATTATAAATAATAATCCATAGCCAAAACTATTAAGAAACCAGGAGGACAAATACCCATTTCAGTTACAAAAGATCTCGGCTTCCCAAGTAGTCGAGAGGGTTTTAAAGAAAAACTGAGCAAACCGAGTAAAGTAGTTCATACAACAACATCCTTAGAGAGTTGGAGCCCCAAATCAATTAAACTGAATAGAGAGAACCATAATAGTGCGAGATACTCAGTGATAGATACGCCGATTTTTGTTGTGAACCAAACATTGAGGGAGGGTTCCATTCCACCTTCACCGTGGCACTGCGACCCCTTCCATTCCAACGAGGAAAAAGACGGGGATGTAGATGGCCTTACGTAATTAATAAGACTGAGGGAAACATAATGAAGGAAATGAAAAAAAGATGAGGAAAACCATATACCTGGGATAAGCTCGATAGAGAAATCTCTTCGTTGGTGACGGTGGCGCCATGAAACCCGAGTCCTGTAAGAATAACCATTTGTTAGACGTTGTATAATGACACTGTAACAAAGCAAAGCTATGAACTAGTATTCAAATGTGACAGATTACCAGTGTAAGGGAATAAACCTTTGCATCAAACGTCGTAGCCACCTCTCGCAAGGAAATAATGAGAGGGAGAATGCACCTGACGGGGGGCATAGAAACCCGAGATGCACATCCTCCGTCCGATCCTCGAAATGTCTAGAGATCGTCGATCTAGAGGGAATTGCAAGCTGTAGTCGAAGTATTACTGTAATAAAGGCTCCAGCCAAGAAGCATCACCACCTAGGCCGAGTAATCACAACCAGTTAATGCGAAGTGGAGTATGGAAGGATTGGTAAGTAATTACAATGAAAAGGTCCAGACAATCACCGAGGGTGAAATATGTACATGACATAAGGCTAAATAATAGATTGATATATGGATGGACAACCGTTGTTACATAAACCAAAATCAACTTGTGTGATGACATGTGGACTAGTTCAACAACGAACCATCCAGTTTATAGCTTAGTATTGAGTCATTTGTAACACATTATTAAACAATCAATTGCATTGTAATTATATATTATATATATATATATATACATACATAAAAGTTCAATGCCTAATGAGATTATTGCTTAACAATTGTTAGTATTGATTACATTTCATTTCATAAGTGTCAAGATAGATTTTCGTGGGTTATGTGGTGATGTGGTAGTATTAAGTAAATAATTTTTTTTATTATGGTATTATTAGCTAGTAGATGTGTGTGGCTAGGTTGCCAAAACTGGGACCTCTGGAATATAGAAATAATAAACTCTGTGATATGCACGTAGGAAGAAGGGGCAAACAACATGAGGAAAATTGGGAATTTTCCACACGGGTCTATAATGGGAACAAGACCAACATCATTTCAGGAAGGAAATCCTGAGGTGTGGGTGCAGCTCGACGATGAACCAAGAAATACCAATCCAGATATTATGGTGACTGTACAAGAATTGAAAGGTGAAATGACCTGGCTCCAGGCAGACAATGAAATATTAATGCAGGAGCATGAAAAGATCCTAAAAAGTTTATCAGATAGACAAAATCATCGGCCACTAGTTCCCATCCCTGAGCACATAAATATGATAGGGGAATAAGAGTTTCGAACTGAGAATGTGGAAACAGAAGGTGGTGAAGGCAATGAAGTTGAAGAATGAGATAATGTGTCCAACCACAAGACTCAGAAAAGGCAGAAAATTGAAGTCTAGGGGGAGTTTCGGAAAATCAAGCCTCCTCTCTTCGATGGTGAACAAGAAGAGGCGACTGAAGCATGGCACATTAATATGAACAAGTATTTCCAGCTGTACGAGTATGATCATAATCTGAAGGCCCATCTAGGCATTTTCTAGCTACAAGGGAAAGCCACACTGTGGTGGGAGGAAGTAAAAATAGTTTCCAGAGTCAATGAACAAAGCGTATCTTGGGAAAAATTTCAGAAATATTTTAAAGAAAAATATCTAACGAAAAATTTTTATGATGAAAAAACAAAAGAATTTCATTATCTCTGTCTGGGTCAAATGACCATGGACGAGTTCATAACAAAGTTTACATCATTATTGCGATATGTCCCTTATATTCGTGAAGAAAAAGCTAAGGCGCAACTGTTTATCAACAATAATCTATTGTTCATGAAGGAACAACTGGAGTTTGACAACCCAAAAACCATGGACGAAGTTATTTGTAAAGCACGAATCTACTACCAACAAAATAAACCAAAGGGAGATATGAGCAAGAGGTGGGATGACAAAAAGGGAAGTAAATTTATTCCTAGCCACAAGGGGAATAAGGGAAACACCTACAAAGGATTATATAAAGGTCAAACTAACCAAAATATGAATAAGAATCAGCCCAGATTTGAAGTACCAGGTCAAACTACAACAAATGAGCAAGCTAGCAGAAATGAAGCAGAATTAATTAACAGAACACCTGTACAGTGTCGGGGATGTGGAGGTCCACATTATGTCAAAAACTGCCCTCACCACAAGGGAGCAGATTAGATCTCACAAATACAAGAGGCATCTACTGTGGGAGAAGTGGTTAGGAGCATTCCTAAAATTAATGCAGCCCTTGAAGATCATCAAGCAGAATTTCAGCCAACCATGGTTGAATTTGAAGGTAATGTTTTTTACCAAACATGTTCTATTTTAATTGATCGTAGGGCACTTTAAGTTGCATTAGTCCCAAGATAGTGGAAGGATGTAAATTGTAAGCTGTTAAATTTAAAAATTCTTGGTTAGTATAGCTAGCCACAGGAGCAAAAAGAAGAGTTTTGTCTAAAGTAAGTAACTTTCCTTTAAAATTAGCTAATCAACCTATCATAGCTGATTTGAATGTGCTACCCCTGGGGTCATACAACATCTTTATAGGAATGGACTAGTTGGGAAAACATTGGTCCCTCATCAACTGTAAAACCATAACTATTAGTTACCGAGATGAGGAAGGGGAGAGTTAGGAAATTCAAGGTGTTCAAAACCTCTGGAATTAAGACCTATAAAAACTTCCCAATTAGAAAAGTGCATCAGAAAAGGTTGCCAAGTTTATGAAATGCAAGTAGGGTATGCTGACTCTAAAGCTAAAATTGTTTCACTAGGGAATATACCTGTGATACAAAATTTTCTAGATGTATTTCCTGAGGAAATTTCGGGCCTACCCCCAAAGAGAGACATATATTTTACCATTGAGTTAATTCTGGGAGCTGCCCCAATTTCCCAAGCACCTTACCGAATGAGCATACCGGAACTAACATAATTAAAAATGTAGCTTCAAGAGTTGCTTGATAAAAAGTATATCCGTCCTAGTGTGTCCCCTTAGGGAGCTCTGGTATTATTTGTTAAAAAGAAGAGCGGAACCTTGCAAATGTCATGGATTACCGTAAGCTAAATAAGCTAACCATTAAGAAAAAAATACCTCCTCCCCTATATAGATGAGTTATTTGATCAGGTAAAGGGAGCAACTGTATTCTCAAATATTGACCTCTGATCAAGCTATCACGAGATTCGGATAAAGGAGGAGGATATAGAAAAAACAACATTCAGAACTCGTTATGGACATTATGAGTTCATAATGTTGCCTTTTGGGCTGACTAATGCCCCAACAACCTTCATGTGTCTCATGAACAATATAGTTCATTAATACTTGGACAAGTTTGTGTTAATCTTTATTGATGACAAACTGATATACTCTCGGAACATAGAAGAACATAAGGAGTGTCTCTGTATTGTTCTGCAAGTCCTAAGGGAACACCAACTGTACGCCAAGTATAGTAAATGTGATTTATTTAAAGAGAAAATCCAGTACTTGGGACATGTCATCACCAAGGATGGAATCGCAGTAGATCCATAAAAAATAAGAACTATCATGGGATGGTTGGTACCGAAATATGTAGCTGACATAAGATCATTCATGGGTCTAACGGGATACCATCAAAGATTTGTGGAAGGTTTTTCTAGAGTGGCATATCCTATTACCTCTCTGTAAAAGAAAGGAAAAGCCTTCACATGTACCCTCAACTGTCAAAGGAGCTTTGATAAGCTCAAACATCTACTTACCACCACACCCATTTTGAGGATTGCTGATCCGAGCAAAGGGTACGTGGTTTGTACGGATGCTAGCAAGGAAGGTTTAGGTGGTGTATTAATACAAGAAGGCAGGGTTCTTGCCTACGAGTCAGGAAATCTTAAAGATTACGAGAAAAAGTATTCAGCATATGACTTGGAGCTGACAGTGGTGATTCATGCCTTAAAGATGTGGCAACATTACCTGTTGGGTAAGAAATTTATGTTGATGACTGATCACCATAGTCTGATTAACTACTTCAAACAAACCACTTTAAATGCTAGGCAAGCTCATTGGGCAGATTTCCTAAGTGAATTCGATTTCGAAATCAAACATTTCAAGGGGAAAAAAACTGGGTTGTTGATGCCTTAATCTGAAAGGTAAATTTTTTATATGAAATTTGTTTCAGTGAATCACAGACAACTTTTTTTAGCAGATTCGTGAAACAACCAGATAAGATTTAGTATATAAACATTTATGGCAGCAAGAAAAAATTTCGAACAACCATGAACAACAATTAGGATATGAGGTAAATGCAAAAGATTTGTTGATTTATAGAAAAAGGATATATGTGCCTAACCAGAAACATCTTAAAAATTTAATTTTAGTTGAATATCATAAGGCCCCTTATGTAGGCCACCCCGGTTACCATAAAATGATTTATGCCCTAAGAAGAATATTTAGCCAAATGTCTGGAATGCCAGCAAATAAAAGCTGATCACCAACACCTAGCAAGATTACTCAACCCTTTGCCTATCCCAGAATGGAAATGGGAAACCATATCCATTGATTTCATTACTGGACTGCCTAAGTCAAAAAGACAAAATGACTCCATCATGGTGGTAATGGACAAGTTGAGCAAATCTGCACATTTCATACCTGTCCAGTCAACTTATAAAGAGGTACAAATTGCTAACTTTTTTATGCATTTTTTTTTTAGATTTCATAGAATACTCAAAATGATCATTTCCGACCGTGATGTGAAATTCACATCAGCCTTCTGGAAGGCCCTTTTTGAAGGTTTGGGCACACAACTACACTTCAACACTGCTTATCATCCATAAACGGATGGAAAAATGGAGCGAGTAAATCAAGTAGTTGAGGACATGCTGAGAACTTATGTAATGCAACAACCATCAAAATGGGAGGACTACTTGCACTTGGTAGAATTTGCATATAGCAATGGACCAGATGTGCTAAGTGAGCACCCCGATTTTGCGGGCCTTTCCAGATTTTATCTCGAATCAGACTAGTGGCTTACCAATTGGACTTACCCAGCCACATTCGTGTGCACAATGTATTTCATGTTTCTCTACTTAAGAAATACATTTATGATCCTAGACATGTAATTAGTTGGCAAGTTATTCAGGTAAAAATATTTAAGAAGTTTCTCTTTTAATAAAGATTTATTAATCAAACCGATTGATGACTTAATTGTTTTGTTTCTATGTAGGTCGAACCGAAAGACGAGTTCTTGATCGAACCTCTGGTTATACTAGATCAGAGAGAAGTAATGTTGCGGAAACGAGTTGTCACCCAGGTTAAAGTGCAATGGCAGCACTATGGGCCGGAAGAGGCCACCTGGGAAGATGAGTAGATTATGAAGGAGACCATTTTGGGTTTTTTTTCAGAGGGAAAACATTAGGACTATGTTACATCTTGGGGGGGGGGAAGATATGATATCCCGAGACCAAACAAACTATTTATTTTCTTAGTTACAAGAAAACTATTTCTAGAATTTAATTATTTTTGAAATAAAGCAGCAGTTATCAGTAAATATTGTTTTTACTTAATAATCAATTGTGGGAGACAGTTACTTGCTCCTAACTAATTTCTTGAGAATTTATTCAAGAAGATCAAGAGGATAAGGGTATTTGAGATCAAGAGAGAAAGAAAGGAGGATAAACATGTGCTGATAGGTTAGGCAATGTTTAAGTGGCTATGTCTCGTTTGGACTAGATATCAATGAGACTATCAGTTCTCAAAGAAGTTTTTGTACACAAGAACAACTTGGGGGGATACTATTTGGTTTAATAGACTCAAGGTTGGGAGGCAAAGAAACCATAAGCAAGGTTTGGTTTTGGACTAAAGTGGGAAAAATCTGGGAAACAACGGTCCAAGTAAGTAAAAGAATTATCATATTTTAAGCTAGAAATATATCCTGTGTTGATATAATCTATGCAAGATAATCAATATTATAAATATATATATCCCGAGTTTGATATCAGCTATGTAAGATAATCACTATGATAAATATTTATCCTGTGCAAAACTAATGTTCATCGTAAATTAGGAAACTATTTAGATGAATTATGGCATTTTCAGAATAAATTACTAAACATCTATTCCATGCAAGAAAAGGAATTTTCAGTGCTTAGTTAAAGATTATAGTTCGTTCACAATAATTCATTCTAGAAGAACATAAAAGATTGAAAAAGGAGAAAATATCTCTCATAGTTATTTGATAAAAAAACAAGTAAAGAACCATCCAAGGTAACAAACCCTCATTGATAGAGATTGTCATTGAATACATCAACCAGATAATAAGGAAATCAAGTTGTTGTCATAAGTCATTGTAAGCGATATATTAAACTCTTTTTTTTACAGCTTAATACATTTAAGAAGCTAGCCCAAATGAGAAAGGGGCAAACCCTGAGTAGGTGTTGCCAAAGCCTGAGATATCCGATGATACTCTGACACCTTTTCCCTTAACACAGAGTATGAATGCTAGGAAACAACATAATTTTATAAGAGTAAGGGAGAAGAAATGTGGTAAAAATTCCTAGACAAACCTAGCTAATTAAACAAGATAAACAATAGCGAGAATACAATTCTAGAAATATCTTAAACATTCAAACTACTGAAAGGAAAACCATAATAGTAAACTCTGAGAGAATCTTCCAATAATTTCAAGCCTTAACTAATGCATAGTGACAGAGCATAGCCGCTTCAATAGAAATTTGAAGTGCTTAATTTGTATAGACAATGGCATTATTTGTAAACACTTTAATTATGAACTATTAAATTGGACTGAGGTACTGCGGTAGAAATCACCACCATTAGAAATTATACAAAGATAAGACGAATGAGGTAATTAAAATATTCATGAAAACATAAAGATTGTCATAATTTAAGTTACAGGCGACCGAGCAAGGGTATTGGATACACCAACCCTCGGCCCACAAGCCGTTATAAATAAAAATCCATAGCCAAAACTATTAAGAAACTAGGAGGAAAAATACCTCTTTTAGTTACAAAAGATCTCAACTTCCCAAATAGTCGAGAGGGTTTGAAAGAAAAACTGAGCAAAACCAGTAAAGTATTTCATACAACAACATCCTTAGATAGTTGGAATCCCAAATCAATTAAACTGAATAAAGGGAACCATAACAGTGCGAGATACCCTGTGATAGATAGGCCAATCTTTTCCTTGAACCAAACGTTGAGTGAGGGTTCCATTCTGCCTTTGCCATGGCATTGAGAAACTTTTCATTCCAACGGGGGAAAAGACAAGGATTTATATGGGATTACCTAATTAATATGACTGAGGGAACCATAATGAAGGAAATGAAAAAAAGATGGGGGAAACAATATACCTGGGATAAGCTCGACAGGAGAAATCTCTCCGCTGGTGACAGTGGCGCCATGAAACCCAAGCCCTGTAAGAATAACCATTTTTTAGACATTGTATAATGACACTGTAACAAAGCAGAGCTATGAACCCATATTCAAATGTGACATATTACCAACGTAAGGGTATAAACCTCTGCAACAAACACTAGAGCCACCACTCGCAAGGAAAGAATGAGAGGGAGAATTCACCCAACTGGGGGCATAGAAACTCGAGATGCACATCCTCCGCCCAATCCTTGAAATATCTAGAGACCATTGATCTGGAGGGAATTCCAAAGCCGTAGTCGGAGTAGTACTGTAATAAATTCTCTAGCTAGGAAGCATCACCAACTAGGCCAAGTAATCCACAACCAGTTAATGCGAAGTGGCATATGGAAGGATTGGTAAGTAATTACAGTGCAAAGTTCTAGATAACCATCGAGAGTGAAATATGTACATGGCATAAGGATCATTAATAGATTGATATATAGAGGGATCACTGTTGTTATATAAACTGAAATCAACTTGTGTGATGATAGGTGGACTGGTTCAACATCGAACCATCCAGTTTATAGCTTAGTATCGAGTCATGTGTAGCACATTATTAAACAATCAATTGCATTACAATATATATTATATATATATAAAGTGAAGCCTAATGATATTATTGCTTAATGATTGTTTGTACTGATTACATTTCATTTCATAAGTGTCAAGATAGATTTTTGTGGGTGATGTGGTAGTATTAAGTAAATAATTTTTATTATTATGGTATTATTAGCTAGTAGATGTGTGACATATGGTATTAGAGCCAAGTTGCCAAAATTGAGACCTATGGAATATAGAAATAACAAACTTTGTGATATGCACATAGGAAGATGGGGCAGACGACATGAGGAAAAC
The DNA here is from genome assembly GCA_000404065.3 of Pinus taeda. Taxonomy (NCBI): domain Eukaryota; kingdom Viridiplantae; phylum Streptophyta; class Pinopsida; order Pinales; family Pinaceae; genus Pinus; species Pinus taeda. Next base: position 97,750 of record APFE030827265.1, on the reverse strand, counting down.
TGGGAATTTTCCACATAGGTCTGTAATGGGAACATGACCAGAGTCATTTCAGGAAGGAGATCCTGACGTGTGGGTGCAACTCAGCGATGAACCAAGAAATTCCAATCCAGATATTATGGTGGTTGTACAAGAATTGAAAGGTGAAATGGACCGGCTCTGGGCATACAATGAAAGATTAATGCAGGAGCAGAAAAGGATCCTGAAAAGTCTATTAGATAGACAGAATCATCGACCACTAGTCCCCAGCCCTGAGCATGGAAATATGATAGGGGAACAAGAGTTTTGAACTGAGAATGTGGAAACAGAAGGTGGTGAATACAATCAAGAAGAAGAATAAGATAATGTGTTCAATCACAAGACTCAGAAAAGGAAGAAAATTGAAGTCCAAGGGGAGTTTCGGAAAATCAAGCCTCCTCTCTTCAATGGTGAACAAGAATAGGTGGCAGAATCATGACTCATTAATATGAACAAGTATTTCCAGATGTGCGCATATGATCATAATCTGAAGGCTCATCTAGCCATTTTCCAGTTACAAGGGAAAACCATAATGTGGTGGGAGGAACTAAAAACAGTTTGCGGAGTTAACGAACACAGCATAACCTAGGAAAAATTTCAGAGATATTTTAAAGAAAAATATCTAACAGAAAGATTTTATGATGAAAAAGCAAAAGAATTTCATGATCTCCGATTGGGTCAAATGACCATGGATGAGTTCATAACAAAGTTTACATCATTACTATGATATGTCCCTTATATTCATGAAGAAAAAGCTAAGGTGCAACGGTTTATCAGTAGTATTCCATTGTTCATGAAAGAACGACTGGAATTTGACAACCCAAAAAGCATGGACGAAGTTATTCGTAAAGCTACAAGCAAAATAAACCAAAGGGAGATCTGAGCAAGAGGCGGGTTGACAAAAAGGGAAGTAAATTTATTCCTAGCCACAAGGGGAATAAGGTCACAGGTAACAAAGGATTATATAAAGGTCAAACTAACAGAAATATGAAGCAGAATCAATTAACAGACCACCTGTACAGTGTTGGGGATGTGGAGGACCGCATTATTTCAATAATTGCCCTCACCAAAAGGGAGCAAATTAGATTTCACAAACACAAGAGGCATCTACTATTGGAGAAGTGGCTAGGAGCATTCCTAAAATTAATGCGGTCCTTGAAGATCATCAGGCAGAATTTCAACCAACCATGGTTGAATTTGAAGGTACTATTTTTGACCAAACCTATTCTATTTTAATTGATCTCGGGGCCACTTTAAGTTACATTAGTCATAAGATAGTGGAATGATGTAAATTGCAAGCTGTTAAATTTAAAAATTCTTGGTTAGTACAACTAGCCACAGGAGAAAAAAGGGGAGTTTTGTCTAAAGTAAATAACTGTCCTTTAAAATTAGCTAATCAACCTATCATAATTGATTTGAATGTGTTACCCCTGGCGTCATATGACATCCTTATAGGAATGGACTGGTTGGAAAAACATTGGTCCCTCATCAACTGTAAAACCATAACTATTAGTTACCGGGATGAGGAAGGGGAGAGTTAGGAAATTCAAGGTGTTCAAAAACCTCTGCAATTAAGACCTATAATAGCTTCCCAATTAGCAAATCGCATCAAAAACCACTGCCAAGTTTATGCAATACAAGCAGGGTATGCTGACTCTAAAGATAAAATTGTTTCACTAGAGAAAATACCTATGATAAAAAATTTTCCAGATGTATTTCCTGAGGAAATTCCGTGCCCACCCCCAAAGAGAGACATAGATTTTACCATTGATTTAATTCCAGGAGTTGCCCCAGTTTCCTGAGCACCTTAACGAATCAACATACTGGATCTAACAGAATTAAAAATGCGGCTTCAAGAGTTTCTTGATAAAAAGTATATCTGTCCCAGTGTGTCCCCTTGGGGAGATCTGGTATTATTTGTTGAAAAGAAGGACAGAACCTTGCGAATGTGCATGGATTACCGTAAGCTAAATAAGCTGACCATTAAGAACAATTGCCCCCTCCCCTGTATAAATGAGTTATTTGATCAAGTAAAGGGAGCGACTGTATTCTTAAAGATTGACCTTCGATTAGGCTATCACGAGATCCGAATAAAGGACGAGGATATAGAAAAAACAACATTCACAACTCGTTATGGACATTATGAGTTCGTAGTGCTGCCTTTTGGGCTGACTAATGCCCCGAAAACCTTCATGTGTCTCATGAACAATATATTTTATTAATAGTTAGACAAATTTGTGTTAATCTTTATTGATGACATACTGATCTACTCTCGGAACATAGAAGAACATGAGGAGAATGTTCGTATTGTTCTGCAATTCCTAAGAGAACACCAACTGTACGCCAAGTAGAGTAAATGTGATTTCTTTAAAGAGAAAATACACTACTTGGAACATGTCATCACCAAGGATGGAATCATAGTAGATCTAGAAAAATAAGAACTATCATGGAATGGGTGGTACCAAAATCTGTAGTTGACATAAGATCGTTCATGGGTCTAGCTGGATACTATCGGAGATTTGTGGAATGTTTTTCTAGAGTGGCATATCCTATTACCTCTCTGCAAAAGAAACAAAAAGCCTTCAAATGGACCTCTGACTGTCAAAGGAGCTTTGATCAGCTCAAACATCTACTTACCACCACACCTATTTTGAGCATTGTTGATCCTAACAAAGAGTACGTGGTTTGTACGAATGCTAGTAAGGAAGGTGTAGGTGACGTATTAATGCAAGAAGGCAGGGTTGTTAGCCACGAGTCAAGAAAGATTAAAGAGTATGAGAAAAAGTATTCAGCATACGACTTGGAGCTGACAACGGTGATTCATGCCTTAAAGGTGTGGCGGCATTACCTATTGAGTAAGAAATTTCTGTTGATCACTGATCACCATAGTTTGATTAACTACTTCAAACAACCCACTTTAAATGTTAGGCAAGCTCATTGGGAAGATTTCCTAAGTGAATTTGATTTTGAAATCAAACATTTGAAGGGGAAAGAAAACCAGGTTGCTAACGCCTTAGGCCGAAAGGAAAATTGTTTATATGAAATTTGTTTCAGTGAATCATGAACAACTTTTTTTGAGCAGATTCGTGAAACATCAAGACAAGATTTAGTATATAAACAAGTATGGCAGCAAGAAGTTTTTTTGAACAACCATGAACAATGATTATGATATGAGGTAAATGTAGAAGATTTGCTGATTTATAGAAAAATGATATATATGCCTAACTAGAAACATCTTAAAAATTTAATTTTAGATGAATATCATAAGATCCCTTATGTAGGCCACCTGGGTTACCAAAAAATGATTTCTTCCCTAAGAAAGGAATTATTCAGGCCTAGAATGAAGAAGAAGGTAGTAGAATACTTAGCCAAATGTCTGGAATGCCAGCAAATAAAAACTGAGCACCATCACCCAGAAGGATTACTCCACCCTCTGCCTATACCAGAATGGAAATGGGAAACCATATCCATTGATTTCATTACTGGACTGCCTAAGTCAAAAAGACAAATGAATCCATCATGGTGGTACTGGACAAGTTGAGCAAATCTGCTCATTTCATACTTGTCCAGTCAACTTATAAAGCAGTACAAATTGCTAAAATTTTTATGCAAAACGTTTTTAGATTGCATGGAATACCCAAAATGATGATTTTCGACTGTGATGTGAAATTCACATCATCCTTCTCGAAGGCCCTTTTTGAAGGTTTGGGCACACAACTACACTTCAACATGGCTTATCATCCACAAATGGATGGACAAACAGAGCGAGTAAATTGAGTAGTTGAGGACATGTTGAGAACTTATGTAATGCAACAACCATCAAAATGGGAGGAATGCCTGCACTTGGTAGAATCTGCCTATAACAATGGGTACCATACATCCATACATCTTTACAAATGAGTCCCTTTGAAGTGTTATATAGACGCAAATGCATAACACCCTTGAGTTGGAGTGGTCCAGAAGACAAGTTGATGTGAGGACTGGATATGCGAGAAGAAACAAAGGAGATGGTGAAAAAGGTACGAGCTCATTTGAAATCTGCTCAAGACTGGAAAAAGAATTTTGCTGATCGGAAAAGAAGCTTTCGGGCATTCCAAGTAGGGGATCATGTGTACATTCAAGTAAGAGCCAAGAAGAGAAACTTGCAATGGACTAGATGTGCTAAGCTAGCACCCCAATTTTGCAGGCCTTTCCAGATTTTAGCTCGAATCGGACCGGTGGCTTACCAACTGGTCTTACCGAGCCACATCCATGTTCACAATGTCTTTCATATTTATCTACTTAAGAAATACATTTATGATCCTAAACACGTAATCAATTGGCAAGATATTCAGGTAAAAATATTTAAGAAATTTTCTTTTAATAGAGATTTATTAAGCATACCGATTGATGACTTAATTATTTTGTTGTTATGTGGGTCGAACAGGAAGGCGAGTTCTTGGTCAAACCTATGGTTATAAAATATTGGAGAGAAGTAACGCTGCTGAAACAAGTTATCACCCAGGTTAAAGTGCAATGGCAACACTATGGGCTGGAAGAGGCCACCTTGAAGATGAGTAGGTTATGAAGGAGACCTTTTCAGGTTTGTTTCTAGAGGGAAAACATCAGGACAATGTTACATCTTAGAGGGGGAAGATGTGATATCCCCAGACCTTGTAAATATTTTAATTACTGCAAATAAAAAAAACTGCTTATTTTCTTAGTTACAAGAAAACTATTTCTGGAATTTAATTATTTTTTAAAATAAAGTAGCAGTTATCAGTAAATATTGTTTTTACTTAATAATCAATTGTGGGAGGCAGTTACCTACTCCTAACTGGTTTCTTGAGAATTTATTCAAGAAGATCAAGAGGATAAGGGTATCTAAGATCAAGAGAGAAATAAAGGAGGATAAATATGTGATGATAGGTCAGGCAATGTTTACGTGGCTATGTCTGGTTTGGACCAGATAGCAGTGATACTGTGAGTTCTCATAGAGAAGAAGTTCATGTACACAGGGAAAAATTTGGGGGAAACTATTTGGTTTAATAGTCTCAAGGTTGGGAGGCAAAGAAACTAGAAGCAAGGTCTAGTTTTGGACTAAAGTAGGAAAAAAATATGGGAAACAACGGTTTAAATAAGTAAAAGAATTTTCATATTTTAAGCTAGAAATTTATCCCGTGTTGATATAATCTATGCAAGCTAATCAATATTATAAATATGTATATCTTGTGTTTGATGTCAGCGATGTCAGTTAATCACTATCATAAATATTTATCCTGTGCAAAACTAATCTTCATCGTAAATTAGGAAAATGTTTAGATGAATTATGGAATTTTCATAAGAAATTACTAAACAACTATTCCATGCAAGAAAAGGAATTTTCAGTGTTCAGTTAAAGATTATAGTTCGTTCACAGTAATTCATTCTAGAAGAACAAAAAAGATTGAAAAAGGAGAAAAACTCTCTCACAGTTATCCAATAAAAAAACAAGTAAAGAACCATCTAGGGTAACAAACCCTCATTGCCATAGATTGTCACTGAATACATCAACCAGATAATAAGGAAATTAAGTTGTCTGTTAGAAGTCATTGTGAGCGATAGATTAAACTCTTTCTTTTTACAGCTTAATACATTTAAGAAGCTATCCCAAATGCGAAAGGGGAAAACCCTGAGCGGGTATTGTCGAAGCCTGAGATATCCGAAGATACTCCGACGCCTTTTCCCTTAACATAGAGTATGAATGCTAGGAAATAGCGTAATTTTATAAGAGTAAGGGAGAATAAATGTGATAAAAATTCCTAGACAAACCTAGCTAATTAAACAAGATAAACAGTAGCGAGAATACAGTTCTAGAAATATCTTAAACATTCAAAGTACTAAAAGGAAAAACATGACAGTTAACTCTAAGAGAATCGTCCTCTAATTTCAAGCCTTAACTAATGCATAATGACAGATCATAGACTCTTAAACAGAAATTCGAAGTGCTTAATTTGTATAGAAAATGACATTATCTATAAACCCTTTATTTATGAACTATTAAATTGGACTGAGGTATTGCAGTAGAAATCGTCACCATTAGAAATTATATAGAGATAAGACGAATGAGTTAATTAAGACAAAATTCATAATATTCATGAAAACCTAAATATTGTCATAAGTTGAGTTACAGCTGACTGAGCCAGGGTATTGGATACACCAACCTCAGCCTACAGGCTGTTATAAATAACAATCCATAGCCAAAACTATTAAGAAACCAGGAGGGCAAATACCCCTTTCAATTATAAAAGATCTTGGCTTCCCAAGTAGTCGAGAGGGTTTGAATGAAAAACTGAGCAGACCCAGTAAAGTAGTTCATACGACAACATCCTTAGAGAGTTAGAACCCCAAATCAATTAAACTAAATAGAGAGAACCATAGCAATGTGAGATACTTAGTGATAGATAAACCGATTTTTGTCAGGAACCAAACGTTGAGCGAGGGTTCCATTTCGCCTTCGCCATGGAATTGGCAACCCTTCCATTCCAACAGGGAAAAAGATGGGGATTTATATGGGCTTTCCTAATTAATAAGACTGAGGGAACCATAATGAAGGAAATGAAAAAAATATGAGGAAAACAATATACCTGGGATAAGCTCGACAAAGAAATCCCTTCGCTGGTGATGGTGGTGCCATGAAACCCAAGCCCTGTAAGAATAACCATTTGTTAGACATTGTATAATGACACTGTAACAAAGCAAAGCTACAAACTAGTGTTCAAATGTGACACATTATGAGCGTAAGGGAATAAATCTCTGCAGCAAATGCTGGAGCCACCACTCGCAAGGAAAGAATGAGAGGGAGAATGCACTTGACCAGGGGCATAGAAACCCGAGATGCACATCCTCCATCTAATCCTCGAAATGTCCAGAGACCGTCCATCTAGAGGGAATTCCAAAGCTGCAGTCGGTGTAGTATTGCAATAAAGGTTCCAGCCAGGAAGCATCACCACCTAGGTTGAGTAATCGACAACAGGTTAATGCGAAGTGGAGTATGGAAGGATTGGTAAGTAATTACAGTGCATAGGTTCAGACAATCACTGAGGGCGAAATATGTACAGGGCATAAGGCTCATTAATAGATTGATATATGGAGGGACAATTGTTGTTACATAAACCGGAATCAACTTGTGTGGTGACAGGTGGACTGGTTCCACAACGAACCATCCAATTTATAGCTTAGTATTGAGTCATTTGTAACACATTATTAAACAATCAATTG
>APFE030827265.1:0-78303 GCA_000404065.3 Pinus taeda | reverse complement strand
GGAATGAGTATAGATTTATAGTTCACAGCAAAACCTGGAAATTACAGTAATTTATCTAAGCTTCAAAAAGCTAGTAATGTTTCCTTTGTTCTTCAACTCTGTTACTGGAGGTGTATCTATTCTTCCTGCAAAAGTTTCTCATTAGGGACTTTTATGTCTATATATACTTATTATTAACATAGTATGTATTTTTTTTCCAATTGCACAATATTATATAACTAGTATATATATATGAGATGGTATAAAAATATTATGCTAAGATGATGTCAATACTTAATTTACAATGGATAATTATTTATGTAAATTTGCTCTTCTAAATATTTGAATATTTTTTACTTTTATAATTAAAAATTCAACTATTCTCTATATATTTTATAAACTTCTCTATAATTTTTATAAATAAACTATGTTATTTTACATAATTTCTTAAAAACTCTTTATTTAATATACTTAATTTATATTAAATTTCCCAATTACCAGTTTATATATCTTTTTAACTTCTCTACACATAACTAAACTTCCATAATATACAAATTTAACGTAACAAAACATCTCTCCATTTTAAATTATAAAATATTCTAACTAACATAAATATTAACATATTATTTATAATATATATTATATATATAATATATAATATATATATTATATATATATAATAATATATATATTTTTACCTAATAATTTGTTAATTAGATAACGCATTTTTTACTAATATTTTATTAAAAAATTACATACATTTTTATTTAATTATTTATATTTAAAATTATTTTTATTAGTAAAATTGATTAAAATTAGCAATTACCAATATTTTATTTATAATTTTACTTAAAATGATTTATTGGGAAAAAATAACAAGTTAATCGAGTGATTGATAAATAAACATACTAAGGAGGCCGAGTGAAAGTGAAGGTGCAGACAGTGCAACATTTCTTGCCCACTGCACACTCCATACAGTCCTGAAAAGCATCAGTGGAGTGAAACGCCGACTCTCTTTTGCCTTCTGTTGCGACGCCGGTGTCATCCACTCCTGGTAAATCTATTAAAATCAATTAATGTATATAAAAAAAACAGTTATTTTTGTATAAATTATGAATTTTCAGAATATTTAAAATTTGATAAATATATTAATAATTAAAAAATTAAAGTCATTTTTGTCTGTCCAATTATATTTTTTCCTGGAATCTAGAATCAAATTAAATTTCAATAAAAAAATAAAACAAAATTATTTGAAAGCAGAGAAAAATTTAAGGGTTATTTCAATTTTTTTCTAAAAACATTCACCTAATTTTTAATTATAAAATTTATATTAGCAAAAGTATAGAAACCACATAAAAATTGGATATTGGATTGAAATTAGTGAAATAAATTGCATAGCGTTAATCATTACTTCCTGGGCTTGTACCCGGTAATCATCACTTCCAAGGCTTGCACCCGATTTCTCGGTAGGTCAAATTAGTGTAATCATCACTTCCAAGGCTTGCGGGAGGTCAAACTAGTGTAATCATCACTTCCAACCCGGATTTCCCGGGAGGTCAAACTAGTGTAATCATCGCTTCTCCCTGGGAGGTCAAACTAGTGTAATAATCACTTCCTGACTTTTCGGGAGGTCAAACTAGTGTAATCATCACTTCTCCCTGGGAGGTCAAACTAGTGTAATAATCACTTCCAGGGCTTGCACCCGACTTTCCAGGAGGTCAAACTAGTGTAATCATCACTTCCGGGAGGTCAAACTAATGTAATCATCACTCCCTATGCGAACATCTTGAGAGGTCAAACTAGTGTAATCATCACTTCGAGGGCTTGCACCCAACTTCCCTGGAGGTTGAACTAGTGAAATCATCGACTCGACTTTCCGGGAGGTCAAACTATTGTAATCATCACTTCGAGGGCTTGCACCCAACTTTCCGGGAGGTCAAACTAGTGTAATCATCACTTCCTAGGTGGACTTCCCGGGAGGTCAAACTAGTGAAATAAATCACATAGTGCAAATCATCACTTTCGGGGTTTGCCCCCAACTCCCCGGGAGGTCAAACTAGTGAAATATATCCAATAGCATGAATCATCACTTTCGAGGCTTGCACCCGGTAATCATCACTTCTGGGGCTTGCACCCGACTTCCTAGGAGGTCAAACTAGTGAAAAAATCACATAGCATGAATCATCACTTTTGGGGCTTGCACTCGGTAATCATCACTTCTGGGGCTTGCACCCGACTTCCCAGGAGGTCACCCATCCCAGATAGCGTGAATCATCACTTTTGGGGCTTGCACCTGGTAATCATCACTTCTGGGGCTTGCACCCGACTTCCTAGGAGGTCAAACTAGTGAAAAATCACATAGCGTGAATCATCACTTTTGGGGCTTGCACTCGGTAATCATCACTTCTGGGGCTTGCACCCGACTTCCCAGGAGGTCGCCCATCCCAGATAGCGTGAATCATCACTTTTGGGGCTTGCACCCGACTTCCTAGGAGGTCAAACTAGTGAAAAAATCACATAGCATGAATCATCACTTTCGGGGCTTGCACTCGGTAATCATCACTTCTTGGGCTCACCCATCCCAGATAGCGTGAATCATCACTTTTGGGGCTTGCAACTGGTAATCATCACTTTTGGGGCTTGCACCCGACTTCCTAGGAGGTCAAACTAGTGAAAAAATCACATAGCATGAATCATCACTTTCGGGGCTTGCACTCGGTAATCATCACTTCTCGGGCTCACCCATCCCAGATAGCGTGAATCATCACTTTTGGGGCTTGCAACTGGTAATCATCACTTTTGGGGCTTGCACCCGACTTCCTAGGAGGTCAAACTAGTGAAAAAATCACATAGCATGAATCATCACTTTTGGGGCTTGCACTCGGTAATCATCACTTCTCGGGCTTACACCCGACTTCCGAGAAGGTCACCCATCCCAGATTACCTCTGGCTCAAGCGCGCTTAACTGTGGAGTTTTTCCCCACAATCAAGCCCACTTAGCGTGCTATCCCATTTGCAAGACCTTCGCAAGTATTGTGCCTCATGAACCATTCAAGTAGAGTTCCATTAACTCTTTTTGAATTAAGTATTGGGGGTTTTCGCAATGCATTATATTAGATATCATTTTTTTGAATTCAACTGGGTTAAGTAAGTCATTCATGTATGGCCATTTCTATGAGAGATAGTCTTAACTGACTAATTTCTCATTATTTGTGAATAGTCCACTTTGCACTCATTGCATCAGGTGATACTCATAGGGGTGAAGAAGTGAGACAATTCAGTTTAGAAATTTTTTATGTAGTTTCTGTACAAATTTTGCTAAAGTAAAATAATTTTATATTTTGTATTTTACAGCGTGCATAGTTTGTTTTAAGAAGTTAATTTCAAAATTTTCTAAGCCCAAACTTTTATGATATAAAGACATTAGTAAAATTTGTATAGAAACTATATAAAAATCATTGTAAATTTAAATATTTTCAGTAGCTAAACAATTTACATAATTTACATATTAAAAGCCAATGATATTCTCCAAGATCTCTAAGTTTTAAAATAAATTCCTATGCTTGTAATTTTCTGTGTGCCGACATACCTGAAGACTGAGAGGAAAAACAGTTGGGACAGCATTTCTTGATGAAAACACAACGAGCGCAGATCTCAAAATCATCCTGAGGCTTTACCTGAGAAGACATGGAGTAGCTTCCACCTGCTGCAGCATCAATATGATCACCATTAAAAGAAAAATAAATAGAAATTATTCCACCTGCTGCACCATCAATATGATCACCATTAAAAGAAAAATAACCTGTTTTACAAGCATTTAAAAAACTACATGCTGGCACAGGAATTGGAGCATAACACGTACTCAGATCACGGGCTGTTGCTTGAGAAAGCAGCGCCATGAACGTAAAATACAGTACAGATATGGCCATAGTTATTGAAGAATTATGAACCATCTTCAATACTTTTAATCACAATACCACCCAGTTTGTTTGTTTTTTCTTCGTTTTTTTGACCAATGCGTTTAAAGCGGTGCAGGTTGTCCAGAGTTGTGCGCGTTTTTATAGCGGTTTGCATTGGCGATAATTGTTTAGAATTGGGCATTACCAGGAAGATTTATCGGGATTTTCCACAAGTGTGGTAACAGAAAAAATCATTATATAACATTACCGAGCGTTTTGACAACGATTTTGCCCACATTTTCCGTTTTCTGGAACTGGCTTGACTGCCCAACACTGAATCGCTCAATGCCATTACCAGGGAATTTAGTGCTATTTAATACTTTTATTGATTAGGAAAAACTCCGGTTTTCGTTTGTTTTTAATTAATTTTCCATGTAGTATTTTATTGGGAGTAAAATAGTAATTTATTATTATATTAAAAGTTTAAATTATATAATAGATGACGATGGTGGGTAACGATTAGAGACCGAATTTTGGTCACGAATTATTTAGTTTGATTTAAGATTTTATTTTTATTCTCATGAGTTCATTACAATTTTGACATTGAGGAAACAACACGCACACACATATATATATATTATTATTATTATTTTAATTTAAAATATTTATTAAATTTAAAATGCTTATTATTTTATTATTTTAGGAATTTTAAGATGGCATATTGAGGAAGCACATGAGAGAGAAGGGGATTGACTCTTATTGTCACTAGTTTCATAGGGGAGGGCCAATCCAAATTTCCATCTCGCTATCACAATTAACATTTATGAAATATGAGGCATAAAATCTACCCAAGGTATTATTTGGCGCAAAGAGGATGAGTATTATGTACATTGTACTAGTATTTTTAACTACATTACTAAGTATTATGTACACTGTAATAGTATTTTTAACTACATTACTAAGTATTATGTACACTGTAATAGTATTTTTAACTACATCACTATGTTGGAATGTAGAAGGGGCAACTTGCCATCGTGAGTTTGAGTTTCCTACCTAGCTTTGTTGTTTCCATTTCTTTGGAGGAGAAGGCACAAGTCCTCTTCACATGGTTTTCCTAGAGTTTAAACTGTCTCCGAAGAATTCCATTGATACTCAACAGAAGGAGGCCACTAAAATTTGCTAGCACATAGGGATCCTTCTGCTCGTGGTGATCAATGGTTCATGGGTCGATTGGAATGGTTGGAGGCTTGGGCCCTACAATTCTCAGCTCCAATGCATTTCGTCTTCGACGACGCTGGGAAACATGTGCCCTTTGATGTCGTTCGTGCTTGGTATCAGTCCCAATTTCCTTTACAGGTATGTTGGAAATTGGTTGAAATTATTCGTGTTGCCCAGTGGTATAATTCATGTGATATAAGTCATTGCATTTCATTCCTTCTCTCAACACACAGTGATTCCATGTGTCTTAACTCATATTCATTCCATTATACCAACACACACACTGTTTGGACCTTGACATTTGTGCCCAGGCTACGCTTCGACGCCATTGCAATTGATTTACTTGATTTCCTTGCACGACCTGTTTACTTCTCACTAATTACTCTTCCTTAGCTTAGCTTCATTTGTCAATTGCAACTCTTTTTTATTGCTCTCAACTCTATTGTGCATTCTTGCTATCCTTTTCTCTCTCCCACCACTCTCTTGGTCATTTGTTGTCAACCTATCTCCTACAGCATGATTCACCAATGCATGAGAAGCAAGTGTGGCTCCTCTAGTAGAAGCGAGGGGAGTTTGTCAGACCACTTTTGAGCTCAAAATGTGGTGCAAAGGTACCATGACCACACCCTAAAAACACATCCAAACATGTGTGAATCAAGCAAACATTGAAGCAATGACTAAAAGGAATGAGCACAATGGTGAGGAAATCCTCTCCTCAGCAGTTGATTGGATTTCGAATTGGGGCCACACTCAAGGAAGACAAATTCAATACTTATGAACTGTAGAATTATACTGGCACATCAAAACACTCACTAGCAAGGCCCTTAATGATAAAGAAGACACTAAAAAGAGACTCTCTCTTCAGCTCGATGCCATCCAAACAGAGAATCAAGAGACGTATCTTGAACTCAAGGACATGGCTCCCCAGTTAACACTCCGGTTAGCATGAATTGAAGCCATCCTCTCCAAGGGAAAAGGCACAACCTCACCTCAAAATACTAGTGGCACTAAGTGATGTTTCAATATCTAACTCATCTATTTCACAACTCTTTATGTTCATTGTAGCATCTTCTCTTAGGTTTGGAAATTCATCGTTGTCATGGACTTTCAAGAGCATAGTTTCCGTTTTAATGCACTTAAATTGCATAATAGTTTGTTAAAGATGTTAAGACATGGTATGGATACAATGTTTTTAAATTATATGTGAAATTTTAAACAAAAGAATTATATTTCAACCCTTCATCTAATTTCCACGTGGGATAGATGCCATTTTGATACACTTAAGTTTATGCATTTGCATGATAGCATTGATAAACATGTTGAGAAATAATATAAGTACATTTTTTTTTAATTATATTTCAAATTTTAAACAAAAGAACTATATTTCTGCCCTGATTTTGGACAAGTGGCCAACTACTAAACATATAATGAAAACATTACGCCTGATTAATTATTTAAAAAAATAAAAAATAAAATAATCCTAGCTAATAAATGGTTCAAGATTTATGAGATAAATTAAGATTATTAACCTTTATTTTTACCATCAAAAGTCTAAGTTTTTCACAAACAATTCTATTTTCTTTTTATCTTTAAAATTTTAAATTCAGTAATTTATTAGTTTTTCGTCCTCTTTTGAATTTTAAATTTAAAATATTTATTAAACTTAAAATGCTTATTCATCCGCGTGAATAAATGGTTCAAGATTCACAAATGTAAATCAAGGTGTATTTAATCTAAAGTTCTAATCTATGAATTCGTTAAATTATTTTATTTGATGAATGATAAACTTTGAGATTTTATTTAATTGTATAAGGCAATTTTTTTAAATTAAGATGTTAAATTTAAAGTTTTGATGGCACATGTTTCTAATTTAATTTTATAGGAACTTTTATTTAAATATTTAAATAAGGGGAGTTGGGAATAGCAAGTCTTAAAAGTCACTTTCTTGAATGTAAAATTGAAAACATTAAAAGCAATTGAAAAAAGTAAAAGCTACTCTTGGGAATGAAAAATTGAGGATTGAGATAAGATTTAGAATCTTCTAATCAAGAAAATGAGAATAGTTGTAGTGCTTTTAATTCATTGAAGTTTAGTTGCACAGGTTTTTTTGAGCAGGCTTGAGACTCAACCAATCACTAGTCCGGCGGAACATGGGGTGATCTCATAAACTATGACTCATATGTAAGTGTACAAATATAGAAAGCATGTCCCAATTGGGTACTTGACATGAAAAATGTCAAAGACTGTTCTCAAGTAGCAAGTTTATATGCCATAGACTTTTATGTTTTGGCCATTGATGACAGTTTGGCCCTTGATGACAATTCCCAACATGCTATAGACATGGTTGTCAAATTTATTGAAGACAAATATGACAACTCTGCTATTTTTTTGCTACTAACTAGACCGCAGTTGGCATTAAACCTGGAACATGGCATTGGCCTAAAATGAGGTTCAAAAAGAATAAATACAATCTATTATACAAAAATTTTCCAGTGAAAGCAAACAAACAATATCAATCCCCAGTCCCCTTTGTTTCAAAATAAAACCAACTGGCAATCAGTTAGTTTATACTAAAATAAACCAACCTTACAAACATCTTCCATTGAAAATCCAAATGGAATAAGTACAAAACAAAACAAGCTAGGTTTCAATAGATTATGTACAAATACAAATACAAGAATTTTGTCAATTTTTCCAAGTTTTCAAAGAGATTTATAAGCAATAGTAGTTGAACATATGTATGATATTAGAGCGTCACCATAATGGGATTAGAGCCTAATGATCTTAGCTTAGATTACAAACAAGAGTTATATGGAAACCTTAAACATGTTAGTATTAGCTCTTGTAACAAAGCTAGTGATATCACTTTCTCATCTATTGAAGTAATGGTGTTTTCTCTTCAGTTAATGATAATGAAACCATTGACCTTTGCTTACTGTTACCTGTATACACATGTTCATCCCATTGCCCAATAAGTATATTAATAAGCTTAATACAAGTTGAATATAAGCTTAATACGAGCTACATATAACTACATGGTTTATCATGGGTATAGATTATCTATAATTAGTCATGTAACTTTTTACCCAAATAAGGTAACTAGCGGCAACCATATCACTTAAGTAGTAGCTCTTACATATTTTCAATTATCACGGATCAAGACTTGGTTAATGTTACGCCAGGTGGAAGGAATCTTTGGCTAGTTCATGGGGTGTAGTCTTCCAAGGAAAGAAGGAATTTGTGGTGTTATGTTGTAAGAGATTTGGTTCTGTGCAAGCAGAAGTCTATAATTCAACTGGTGCTCCAAAGAAAGTATGCCAAAGTTTATCTATCGTGCCGGGTGTGATGGGTCTTATCCTTGGAACAAGGACGATTATAGAGTTATATATCCTAAGGTCCTAGATAGCCTTGATAAGAAGCATGATGTCATTGTATGCTTTGAAGGCAATTACAAAGAGATTGGAGAATAATCCCCAAAGGGTTTAGGTCTGGAAGATAGGGGTTTTTATAATAAGGGTATTTCAGTGGATAATAGTCCTGAAGGGCTTCTTCCCAATGAAGATGCCCATGTTGAGAAGGAATTTCAAGTAAATATCCTTCTCAAGGAAGCCTGAACCAAATCCATTAAACCTATTATAAAGTTAGAGTCTCAATTAAGTAAGGTCGAAAAAAGATGATGTTGTTGAAATAGGGATTTTGGAAGGGGGAAAAGTATTAGATAAAGACTTACCATCCTTTGTTGGGATCGAATCCAATGTATCCTTAGAAAAATTCTAGATAAAGAGGAAAGGAAAACAATGAACAATAAGTGGGGTCCTTAGAGCAGGAAAGACCCAAAAAAGAGTTCCCAAATGATAATATTGTGATTTAATTCTAGAGGGGTCAGGAGTGATTTCTTGAATTGGAAAAGTAGTCCATAATTAGGAACTTTATAACTTAAGGTTCATACCATCTTAAGGTTATACATTAGCAGGATAAAACAATATTGATGATCCTATGGTTAACAATAGTGCAATACACTCTATATTAATTAGGAAAACAAAGTCCATGTTAAATAAAATTTCAAAGTTTAAAGGGAGACCTTAAGAAACTATGGTTTTATAGGTAGAAGAAACATGCATAAGCATGCTTAAAGTTGAGTAACCTAAAAATGCAAGTAGAAGTTGTTGTGAGTTCCCATTTCAAACTCAAAGTCTTGCCAGAGATTATTTCTTTCAACCCTCAGAGAAACTTACAAACGAATTTTATATAACATAAGAACTAGTAAGAAAAAGGCAAGTAGTGCCAAAAATTACCACAAAAAATATGCATGTTAGATTCAATCTTGGAAAATGTCTTATATGGTCTTTTCCCAACACCACAAATCATTTTAAAATAATGGTTCCTTGCAAATGTGTCAACAACTGTGTAACAAATCAAGTACGGATGGAAAAATATCTAGAGCCATTCTTTGGTAAATGGATGGCAACACCATTGCCATTAGTATCTCATGCAATTGGGATTCTTAGAATAAGTGAAATACTTGTACTATCCCTACATAATCAGTGCTACTTGGAACATGATGATTATTACAACTTGAACCACAAGGTAAGGGTAATCAAGCTTACTTACCTGATCTATCCATAATTAGAGCTTATTGATTATGTCTATACTTACTATTCACTAAGCCTAAGTAAGCCACAAATAAGATATTGTATATCTATAATTAATGATCACCTATCAAGGTTGTACTCATCTTCTACAATGGTAACAACTCATATCCAGTAAAGTTAATGATTCATATAATCTTACAAGATCATGTAGAGTAAATGCTTAGTTAGAGTCATAGTGTTCATTGGTCATTACTTAGTTACAATCCAAGCAATACAACATGGAAAACCACAAAAGGTTGAGCTTTAAAAAGATTGGGAAATAAATTACCTCCGTTGGAACTCTATCCTCTCCAAGCCATGGCGGGAAGGAATTTTGATGGAATAGGAGTATTTTGGCTCCTTCCCTCTATGACAATTGAAGATGTGGTAATAGTAAATCAAATTACCTCCACTGGAACACTATCCTCTACAAGCCATGTTTGGAAGGAATTCTATTGGAATAGGATTATTCTCGCCCCTTCCCTTTGTGACAATTGAACATCTGGGGATAGTAAATCGGGAGGTTCTTAAGGTGGAGTATGAGAAACCTGCAAGTAGTGCGTCGCAGATGATCCAACTGGAATCACAAACCCAAATGTAGTAGAAATAGTGGAACAAGATCTCTTGCATGGTCCCAAGCTCATTAGTGAGATATCACTTTCTACTTTGATGTATTGTGATGAAACTGAAGCCCTTTCCCTCACCACACTTTCTGCAAGGGATTTCATGTTCTATGTTGATTGTGGAGGACCTGTAGGATCTCTTTCTGATTTTTTGAGGAAGAGGATGCTTGCATCACATTATTTTTGCGGCATCTCTCCATGCATAGAAGGCATTGAAATTTTTACCCCACATCTTATTTGTCAACAAATCAACCTATAGGCACAAAAAAAAAATTACATAATAGCATAACCAAAAGCAAAGTGGTTAACATGTGGGCAAATATATGGCAGTCCTTAGTGTATAGAATAATGTTATTTGCCACATATAATAATAATGAAAAATATAAAAGAAATGTTAAATAAAGTCTAATAAAAATATGAAAGTTGTAAAGTAAGCATGAGAGGCTTGCATGTAGCCCACATACTTCTAAAATCTATAGCAAATCTGCCGCTTAAGGATCCAGAATGCTAGGGCTCTAGTGAATCTATTACTCACCCAGTGCAGTGAACAAGATCCAAATAAGATTGATGAGAGAAAGGGTTGCACTATACTCTTACTACATAGAATTTATAGGTTGGAAATTGCAATGTTTTTTCCAATAGTTATGGCACCTGTTGGGCATGGAATCCCCCCAAGGCATGTTTTGGGGCTCAAAGCCCAAGTTTTGACGCAATCTTGTTGTAAAGCTTCGTGAACTACGGGCGTGGAGCGCGAAATGTATGATAGAGTCACAGGGTTATCTACCCTAGTTTTGTAATGTAATTTCGGCTGAATAGACCTACCCATGGTCTGCGGACCATGGGATTGTATAAATAAAGCGAGGCTCTAAGGAGATAGAGAAAGTAGAGAAGGAGATAGATAGGAAGTGAGTCTAAGTGACTAAGTGAAGTGGGAATTTGGGTCGTAGAGTAGGAGAAGGCTATGCAGTTGAGTGTGTAGAGGCCTAGTAGTTCGCAGCTAAGTGCGCGGACCCCTGCAGCTGAGTGCGCAGGGCGGAATCGAGTCTGTAACCAAAGAAGGAACTAATAAAGAGAAGTTTTATCAAAATTATGTGTATCTATTCTTGGGCTAATGTATGTTTGATATAATTTCCAAATATATTGTTTATTTACGACGCACACCTATATGAATGGTTTATGTTGTTCAGTATAACTTAAAGCACACAAGTAGGCTAAAATAATAAGCTAATATTGGAATACCAGTAAGGACTTGGGTAATAACGCAGAAGCGCAGCATTCAGCCCATGAGTAGGGTTGCACGAAGGAAGTATATTGGGCTGCGAGGTATGGGAAAGTGTGTGAAGCGACTTGCGCATAGGGTCGAACCATGGACCACTTGAACTCATCAGACATCTCTAGGGTATGGAAACCTGGTTCTAGCACCCTCCCATACTACTTCGGGTGAGACCTCAGTCCGTGCTTCACGGACTGTTGCCGAAAGGGCCAATAGTATCGGGATTTGTTTGGCTAACTTAAATCTGAACCTGGTTCAAGCCCCTATAAGTCAACAAATTATTCTGTTGCCAGGACCGGGTTCTGCAGAAGAGATGTTTAATGTTGTATCACTGGAATCCAACAAAGAAAGGAATTGAAGAGTGGTTGGACAGAAAGATTCATGAGTTCGGAGCGCAGGAAAATAGGAATCCGCGGTTATCAAAGGAAGAGTGGTTAGATTGGTACTTATATACGGAAATCCATGGAATTATCTTTGCATCCTTCTCCTCTGAGTTGTGAAAGTGGATCACGAAGTTAGCAGACAACCAAGGAAGGTGTAGGCTCGATAATCCTATTGTGTGGACTCTAGAGTTGGTGTGTAGACTGGAAGCATCAGAAGATAAGATCGTGCGCATTGTGGACCATTGGCTCGATTGAATTATAGGAGGATTTATCACCAAGTCCGCGGTAGATACTTCAGTCAGCTATAGCAAGGCTGAATTATGTTTTCTCAAAGGATCGTGAGGTAAGTACGTTAAATATTTGAACATTTGGATTAAAATGCTACTGTGTGAAAAGCGGGTTATGCGAATAAATTGATGTTTGGGGCTCTGCAAAGTGGGAGGATCTACAAAAATGAAGGTAGCGCAGAACTAGAGTCTAGCCCCTTGATTTCACCTCCGCGGGAAAGCAGGGAAGAGATCGCGAAAGTTTCACCAAGAAGTGTGATTAGTCTGATAAAGCAACGAATTCCGCACATACCACCCACACCTACACCACCACTAGTTTCACCATCTTCACCCTCATCTTCGCCCACACCACCTCCACCACCACCACATTTCAATATGGCGAGCACAATAAAGTTTCTGGTGTTCAAAGGAGTAGGGAACGAAGATCCAGACCAGTTTTGGTTCGTGGTTAAGGCTGTATGGGAAGCGCAGGGAGTCACGGATGACATATAAAGAAAGAAACATTGGTCCGTGCTTTATAGGATCGCGCACTGACATGGTACATTAAGCATTCCAATGACAACTTGAAAGTAGGGATCGCGGATATCCAAGCTGCGCTAAACAGGGAATTTAGCAGGCCAAGATTAGAGACACAGTCGATTATTGGATTTAAGGAAATCACAATGCTTTGAGGTGAGACCCCCTGGGATCTAGATCAGACACTGAAGTGTATGATTCATGAAGCCAACATGACCTTGATGGATGGGCAACACTGCGCATGGTTTGTAGCATCGCTAACGCCACATCTAAGGAATGCGCTATCACAACATAAGCTATCCACTTAGGTCGAGGCCTTGGAGATTACAAGGAGACTGCATGAGATGCCGATACAAGATCCTAACCTGGGAGTCCAATAGATCCACACACAGTTGAAAAACTTGTGTCTTGAGATGCATAGTTTAAAACAAGATAGGACGGCTCGCCCATAAGTGCGCGAGGAGGTATGATGCGTAAAGTGCAAAGGCCAGGGACATGACAAGGACCATTGTCTAGTATTTGTGAAATACCTAGTGGCAGGAGGACCAATGCCATTGAGACTAGAAGCATAAGTAGGACCAAGCGCAGTACCTGTCTTATGGTGCGCGTTTTGTCAGATAGGAGGAAAGCATGCTACAAATAACTGCCATATATTACAAAAGTATACGCAGACTTCCCAACAATTGTTCTGTAATTTCTGCAGGTCAGTAGGCCACGATGAGCACACCTATAGAAGTTATTGACTAATGATGGATTAGACTCCTACCAACAGAGTTCAGACCGAAACACGGGTCCTCGATCAAAATGCAGGGATGGGGCGCACTGGATTTCAGGGGCGCGGGAAAGGTCGAGGTGGAATGGGACTAGGAAGAGGTTGCGAATAGCTGATCTGTTACAATTGCAGAGGGCTAGGGCATTATGCCCGCGATTGTACAAATCTGATGAGACCATCATGCTTATATTATACCCAGTTTGATCATGAGATGGAGGACTGTCCCATGCTAATAGTGAGGTTGCGCCATAAAGGAACACTCCAACCTCTCTCGACTCAGAACCTTCAAATGATGAGATTTGAGCCACGCAAGGAAGACCCAAATGTAAATATCGTGCTCCGAAGTGGTATCACGATAGGAGATGACAAAGGAAAGTAGCCCGAAGCGAGAGTGCCTGGGTTCACAAGGCTCCAATAAAGGAACCAAAATCTGATTTGGAGTGCGCTAAGGAGACATTCATGGAAGCTAAGAAGAGCTTCGCGGAGGCCTCCACTTCAGGTAGTAAAGACAAACTGGAACTGGAAATGGACCCATCAATGCTCACTACCTTTTTGGAGACATGCATGAAGTTGCTAGGCTGTGAAGGGGCTGCAAGAACTCATAACTAGATGTGTTGGGACCGCGTCAAGGGAACCGCGCATATTCCGAAAGCTCGGGAAGCACACAATGTGAACAGGAAGGGAGATGAGATTGACCGTGCAGATCGGGGAATATGAAATGGATAAAGTGATTTTGGATCTAGGATTAGACGTGAACGTACTGCCAAGGCAGACATGGGAGTGCATGGGCAGGCCCGTGTTGCAATGGTCTCCTATTCAATTGCGAATGGCGAACCAACAAAAGATCCTACCCATGGGAAGATTGTAGGGAATAACGGTGGATATCGAAGGTGCAAGCGTGCTTGCAATTTTCGAAGTGATAGAGATTGTTGATGATAGCAATCCATATCCCACACTACTGAGAATAAATTGGGCCACTAACATGAATGGAGTGATAAATATAAAGAAGCGCAAGATGATTTTCGAGAAAAAGTCACTACGCGTAGTGGTACCTTTAGACCTTGTGGAAGGATTGCGCTACACAGAGCCAGTGCATGACTACGAGAGTGTCGACGATCTATATTGTATCTACAAGATAACCACACGGGAGAAGGACTGGGTGAATCCAACAGCGGATGACAGGATTTCGTGGGAGCGCGAAAGCTCCTGCACCTCAGATTCAGACGAGGAGATTGAACGATGGCAGATTCGGTTTACACGAGGGAACCACGCTCAATTGCAACATGATGTTAAGGTCACTGCACTGCGTGACAACAGAAGTAAGAGATCTGCCTATGTATGACAGATTGACCGATGTGGATGAATTCCTATACCAATTTGAAAGAGAAGTACCAGAACAACAATGTTTTGATGCTTTGAAGTGGGTACTACATGCTATGCCCACAAGATGGTGGTGTACGCATCAAAAAAGTTTTGAGGACTGACGCAAATTTAGAAGGATGATGCTCATATGGTTTGGAAAGCCTCAGATGTGGATGAAAGCTGGGTATGATGGACAAAACAACCCGCATGCCCACCTTTCCAAATGGATATAGGCATATGGTGCACAACTTGCACGAACACACACTGTCTTCGCGATAGGAAACACGAACAACAAACAGGAGTAGGCAAAATAATGGCGTGAGTGATGACCAGGAAGTATTATATACCAAGCACACAAAATATTAGCCACATAGAAGCATTTGACCAAGTATGTGAAGTACTAAACGCGGTCCACCATGTGAAACGAACTGAATGGGACCTTTGCATACCAACGGTTTTGTGGACTTATAGGACCATGTGCAAAACCTTGATCACATAAGCACTTCCGAAGTTGAAGTATGGAGCAGATGCTATAATCCTTATGGAGCATGCAAAGCATAGTCCACGCATAGTAGCACCTGTAGATACGATGGTTTGCAGAGCCGGGAAAGGAGGGATCACACATCCACAAGGAACAGAACGCATGGGGCTTGAGGAAGAAATCCAACAGGGAAACCTTAGAATCCATAAACTTGAAAAAGAAAGGGTACGGTTAAGGAAGAAAAGTGCTTTGATGGACATGGAAGTCAAAAGGATGGAGGACGAAATAAAGAAAATTTTCTCGGCAAAAAGACTAGAATGGTAAGGCAGGAGGCGTGCGATCCTGATGACAGGGTTAAGACCTATTGCTACAAATTGATCAGTTTGTTGCCTTGGCTTGGACCACATATTGCTAAGCATAGTAACCAAGGTAGCATGTTGCAAATGGTGAAGTGCGCGATGCCGACCGTAACAATACAAGGTGGGGATTCTCCAGAAACCATGACGGAGGACAAGATGCAACTCTACACGAGTGGTGCAACCACCTGACTAGTCAAGGGAAGGACAGTCTTAGAGCTCCAGGCAGTTGGAAGGGAGCGCGGGACTATAAACTATTTTACCTGGGGGCTGCGCGATATTGGAGATGCGCGTAGAAGCAGAGATTCACAAGGTCTACGACCATGCATGGGGGGCTGTGCTGCTATGCGGGTTGGCCAAAAAGTGGCCGTTGAAGTCATTATTCACGATGGGATGCTCAAATTGAGGCCAAATAGAGTGGGCGACAGGCATTTAAGATGTGATTTATGGGCAAGATTTGGGAAAATCTTCTGCCAAGAAAGCATTAATGAACCACATTTGGAGGGAACGAACAAATTCAAATTCAAAAAGTGCTATAAAATACAAAGGGCTACCCAGTAGACAACACTTGTTCATTTACGAATTGAGCGATTGAGTAGAGCCTTGAGTATTGTGAGCTAAGCATTGATTAAGCCCCTGCATTTGCAAGTGATAAATTGTTGCACAACAACAATGAAAACAACTAAGGATGGTATGGGGATAGAAGAGGTGCCTGTTAGCGAGGCTGCACAGGCCCTAACTGTGGAGGATGTTCCAGAAGGTGCCAGGATTATGGCAGAGATCCCGAAATCACAGCATACGCCAAGACCTAAGAAGGATAAACAAGAAATGGCTCTTGTACGCGTGTCCCTGCAGAACCTGTTGCGCAACAAACTGTCAATGGAGGAGTAAGGGAAAACTATTACTATAGAAAAATATGAAGAAGAAGAAGATCTACAGGCCCATATCATTGTTGAGGAAGAAGATGAAGGCATGGAGGTGGATACTCAACCTATGCTCTCTGTGACAAAACTTCTCGCCTATGTCCCCCCTCGAAAATTGAAGGCCAAATTGCCCAAGTACCTGGACGAGATGAAGAGTTTGCTCTATACCCCACTCCTCCTAGATGGCATTATGTTTGAAAGCACGCACTTGGGTCGCATGCTGACCATGAAATTTGAAGATTGGGACCTCGCTAACCGCGAAAATTTCTCTCACCTTGAGACTGAAAACCTCATGAAGAAGAACACCATGGGGGTGGTCACAACATTAGAGCCGTGGAAGTGGTTGAACATTGTGGAAAAGGCCGGGCCGCTGAACCTATTATGGGTGTCACATTTCCACTGCGCCCCAATAACTATTTTCGTCATCAGGCAGTTGCGGATGAGCCCCATAAATGGGTAATTATATGGGCGCATTTTGCCTCCTAACTTAGCTTAATCCACCATTCTCATTATTTTATTGCATGTTTTTTATTATATTTATGCTAATAGAGTGAATTGGATTAGTCATTATGCCATGAAGTCTAATGTGTGCTTTATGCAGATTGTTGGTTAGTTTTGAGACAAAGTCAAAGGTTTAATGAACAGTTGGTAGCCAATATTTGAGGAAAACAAGGGAGAGGATTTGTAGGAGGGTGTCCCCCTCATTTATGACCCCCTACTTCAAATCCTCCTTCAGAAGGCTTGGAGCACAAGTAGCCACATCAATTCATCAAAAGGGCAGCCAAGCAAGTGAAGAAGATCTGTTGTCTATCTCTAGTCTTGGGAGCCAAGCCTCCTTGATTTTAGGAGAGCTGTTGGGGCTCTAGTTGTCTAAATAGGGGGGGCTTAGGGCTTCAGTAGTTTAGTTGGATGTTAGTCAAATTTTCGCACTTTTGTGACAGTCCTTGCTCAGCTCATTTCGAGCTTACTTTTTGTGGACAATTTTATGTAATGTGACTATTATTTTGATAATGGAGATGAAATATTTTCCAAGCCAACACTGAGTTCATCCAGGGGGATGAATATCTTGGGTTAGGGGCCAACCCAAGCTGTCCAACACCTCTTTTTTCGTATTTATATGTTTTTGTTTCAGTTCATGAATTAGTTGTTGTTCGATAGTTTTTTTCTTGATTAGAATATGTTGCTTTTTGTGACTTACATAGCTGTTTCTATTTTAGTTTGCTGAAGTAGGTTAAATAGTGATAGGAGAAAGATACAAAAAGGCCATCAATAGAGCCTTTACCTCCTTTCTTCCCTTTGGGACCATGAGCTGAGGTCAAGATACTCTTGTTGCCACAAAAACACAGTTTTGCTTCCTCCATGCAATTTCTAGTGTTACAGTTTGATTCAGAGGTTAATGTTTTGCTTCAGATCCATTTTGCCATACTCATTTATGTTTCTACAATAAATCTCTTTACATGCTTTCCTTTCCATATAACATTGTTCAACATTTCATTGTCCTAGGTCAGAATTTAGGTTAACATGAGATATAGTTCTGTTTTTTGGTACAACTAGCTCTTTTCTTGCTCTGTTTCAGTGTTTTGACTTGCAGTTCTCTTACAATACATATTTGCTCATAATAAATCAATAAATCAGCCATCACCATCTCCTCTACTACATTTTCACAGGTCATGCGCAGGCCGTCGCAAATTTGCCCTAATTCCTGCACTTTTCTCATAAGCTTTCCTCTTGTCTCTTGAACAAATACAACCATCATTTTCTTTTCTAATCACCATTGATGAACTTCAGACCCCTTCACACATCCCTCTAGTCCTCAACTCCCCTTTTCCACCTTTTTTCCACCTTTAAAATATCTAAAACAACCCTCGGCATCCTCCTATAGATCCTCCTATAGAACCTCCTATAGATCCCCTGCAGCCTCCTGTAGAATTTCCTGTGAGTGACTTTTTGAAGTTCGATTGTAGGGAAAGCCTCCAGAAGGTTGCCAGAGGCCTCTTAGGACCCCTCCAAACCTTCCTACACCTCTATAGATCCCAAGGTCACCCTCCATTTCCACCTAATCGCTGCCACATCCATAAACAAATAAATTACATGCACAACAATTTCACATAAAATACATAAAAATCCCAGAAATACAATTTTTCCTCATTTCCTTTTAGAAATAGCTTGAATAGGTGTAGTTTACTTCCTCAGTAGGTAATGACATTCATTGCATAGGTTTTCATCTCTCTTTCTGCAAAAGTAGGGTTAGTTGGTAAATTAGGGTTTTCTAGGTTTACTGCACATTTCTGTCTTCTTTCTCTTTCTGCAAGTAGAATAACCTTTATAGAGTTAGTTTTATTTCATCACATTTAAAGTTTCTTCTAGAATTCATAGAAGTTGGCTTGAGCTCCTAGTGATCTTGTGCCAGCTGACCAAGTGACAGCCTGCAGTAAGAACTAGTACTTGTGCATATAACATCGTCACTTCCAAGTTTGTTACGAACTACTGGGTTGATAAAAGTAAAGTAGGAAGCCCCAAGAGTTGTAGTATTATTGCTGCAATATTGGTTCTCACCACTTTTTGGTGCCGTTGCTGGGGAAGCATCAAAGTATTTTGTGATTACTGCTTTTCTTCTATTTTCTACTCCAATATTCTGCTAAGTAGTTCATTTCAGCAAACGTAGAGTAGTTGTTTCTTTCAATTTATGCATTTCCTTACTTTCATTTCAATTCCGCAATTTCCATTTCAAAAAAAGTAGATTAGTCCTTTCAATTATGCAATTTTCATTCTAGATTAGTCATTTCCTTGCTTTCATTTCAATTCTGCAATTTTCTTTCAGCAAGTTCCTTTCAATAGTTGCAATTTGTTTGTTCAATCAATTTCAGTTTTGCAGGTACAATCAGAAAAAACAAAAATCACCCAAAAAAAGATTTCCTTTCATGCCTTGTAAGAATAGAGATAATTCAAAAAATTCTTACCCAACACCCCCACCACATCACAAAGCCACCCTTCTCTCTTCTTTGGTGGCAGTGATCCAGAAGAGCCTTTAGGTGAACAACCAGAGATATTTGAAGAACCTATAGGAGAAGAGGAAGAAACCATCCCTCCTGAGACAATGGATAAAATAGAAATGATAGGGGGAATGGAGAAAGAGTAGAGGGTACCTTTCCCATCTGAGAGACCAATGGGGACACTAAAATGAAGAAAATAAGCCCTTCAGCCATACCTCACTTCCAAGGATTGACTACGGAAGATCCTCACACCTTTTTGTTTGAGTTTGTTGTTATTTGTCGAACCTATGACTATCCAGAAGATGAGCAGAAGTTCAAACTGTTTCCTTCTACCCTCAAGGATGCAACGTTACACTGGTTCATGGGGTTACATGGCAACAACATCACAACTTGGGCTTAGATGCAACAAGCCTTTAATAACAAATATCAGGACTACTGTAGGTCAAAAGATACCAAGGAAGAAATTTTCCGAATGACCATGGGAAGTGATGAATCCTTGGAAGATTATGAAGAGAGATTCCAGCTGAGTTATAAAAGGGCCAGGTGCACACTTGACCCCGAATCTCTGAAGTTGGTCCTGCTCAGAGGAATTCCGGAAGACCTTCTAGACACCCTCCATTTACTAGTTGGGGGAGACATCTACCAACTACCTTATGAAGACATAAAGACTGTCTTTAGAAACCATTCTAGGGAGGCCAGAAAGAGAGGTAGGGGGAGCCAACCCATAGCCAGTATCTCCTCATCCAGTTCATCCCTCAAAGGTGAACTTGGAAACATGCTGGAAGACTTCAAGAGTGAGATGCTACAGACTCTTACCATGCAAATGGATACCTTGCATATCAAAAGGAAACAAGAGGAAGCATAGAGGGCTTTGACCATTTTCTGTCCTAGGTGCACCAGAAGGTATCCTAGGAATGAATGTCCATTGAACTCTATAGAGGTTTGTTTAGTCTATGAAGAAGATCATTCTATAGATAAGTTCCCTTCCTTGCCCAGACTTAAAGTTGTATACCAAGGGGCTGAAGGAGCCACTGAACCATTCTATTTCATGAACCAAAGGAGACCTCATGGACCTAGAACTTACCAGCAGGGAATGCAAGGGACTTCCTAGGCATACTAAAACCCCAATCAAGCTACTTCCATACCTTCTTGGGTTCCCCCTACTCATCCTTCCTGGTCAACACCTCCTCCTTGGTCATACCCATCTCAATATCATGCTCAAACAACCACTCACTCATTTCACTCCTATGCTCAGCCAGAACCTCAGTGGAATGCATCTCATCAGGGGTGGAGGCCCCAGTACAACACTCCTCTCACTATTTTTCCTCCACCACCTACTTAATTGCAACCATTGCCTCTTGCTGCACCAAGGCAACCCCAAATGCCTGCTCAACCGAACCCGAACTTGAAAAATAGATAGGCCCAACAAGTATATAGTGGGGAACCATCATGCCTAACCTATGCTATGGAGATTCAGGAGATTAACCTTTGATCTAGGAATGTTCTCCCAGATAGCCAGCCTCCCCCTCAGGAGGTTGAGGAAGATAAAGAGGAAAGTGAACCAAAAGCAAAACCACCCCTTTTTGAGAGATTATTCGGAACAACACAACCTACCCCATAAGAAACTGAACTTCTGGGAGAGCTGAAACAATTATGTGTAAAGGTACCACTTCTCCAAGCCATAAAGGATGTGCCTATATACAACAAGATGATCAAAGAGAAGTGCTTTAGGCATCCAAGAAGGCGCAAGAGAGATGCCCCAACCATCAATGTCATAGGACAACTGCTCGACCTAATGTTGGGGCAGGTAATTTGTCCGAAGTATCTAGACCCTGGAAGCCCAGTAGTTGATGTCCACATCAATGGCACCATGATCCCACATACCTTGATTGATTTGGGAGCTTCCATTAATGTGATGAAAAAGGACACCATGCTCAAGCTCAACCTCCAAGGCTCCCTGAGAAAGACCACAACTGTACTACAGTTAGCAGACCGCTCCACCGTGACCACGTAAGGGATTGTGGAGGATGTGATGGTCTCCATTGATTCTTGGGAGTACCCTAATGATTTCATGGTTCTCCAACTGAAGACAAAACTTACTGGGTATCCTCTCATCTTGGGAAGACCCTGGTTGGCTACTGTAGATGCCTACATCAGCTGTTGAGCCGGGAACATGACAATCAATAACAGGCATATGTCCAAGCAGCTAATCATATACCCTCCTTCCCAACCCTTGCTAGAACATGATCTACCTCTCTGGTTGGAGGAGGAGGATGAGAATGAAGTCTATGCTGTACCACTTTGTACAGTAGAAACTACCATGGGGAGGAAACCTCAAATTGAGGATGATGTCATTGAAAATTTAATTCAGAATCCACCCCCCAGTATTTTTCCATTAGAAGATATAGTGAAAGAAACCCAAGACAATCCCTTAGCTGATTTCTGTGTGGCCGAACAGACCTCTCTTCGTGTTAAGAATATAGACTTCAGCCCTGAAAAAACTTTGAAAATCAACTCATTCCTATCCACCTCCCATGAAAAGGAACTGTGCAGCTTATTAAGAAAACATTTAGATGCCTTCGCCTGGAGCTATAAGGAGATGAAGGGAGTGCACCCTTCAGTTTGTACTCATCACATTTTCATTAAGGAAGATTGCAAACTAGTCAGGCAACCTCAAAGGAGGAGGAATCCAACCCTTAAAGACATTGTCAAGGAAGAATTGCAAAAGTTACTAGATGCAGGATTCATCTACCCCATCTCCAACAACAAATGGGTCTCTCCCTTGGTGCTAGTGCCAAAGAAAAATGGTAAGTGGAGAATCTGTGTCGATTATCGGGAACTGAACAAGGCCACCAAAAAGGACCATTTTCCTTTGCCTTTCATAGATCAAGTGTTAGATGGTCTGGTGGGGAAAAAGTTTTTCTCCTTCCTAGACGGGTTTAGCGGGTACAATCAGATCCAAATCTGCCTGGAAGACCAGTATAAGACCACTTTCATTTGTCCTTGGGGTACCTCTGCATATCGGGTCCTTCCCTTTGGTTTGCGCAATGCTCTTGCCACTTTCCAGAGAGAAGTGTTGAGTATATTTTCTGAACTGGTTCATGATGCAATATAAATACATATGGATGATTTTACTCCTTATGGTTCTAACTTTCAGGAATATTTATCTAACCTGGGAAAGTTTTGGACAAGTGTATTGAAATGAAACTGTCTCTCAGTCCGGAAAAATGTGAATTCTTAATGACTGAAGGGACCATGCTAGGTCATGCAATATCTCAACAAGGATTATAGGTGGACCCCAACAAAATTGCCATCATCCAAAGAGTCCCACCTCCTCAAAAGGTGAGAGATGTCCGAAGTTTCTTAGGCTTAGCGGGATATTATAGAAGATTCATTAAATATTTCAGTAAGTTAGCCTCTCCATTGTTTGATATTTTGGGAAAAGATGTTGAGTTCATATGGACTGAAACCTGTCAAGAAGCCCTAGATACCTTGAAAAGTAAAATTGTGACCACCCTAATTTTGAGAGGCCCAAACTAGGCCCTACCTTTCCACATTCACACAGATGCCTCAAACAAAGCAATAGGAGCAACCTTAGGGCAAGTTGATGAAAAGTACCTTATTCCATATACTTTATAAGTAAAAATTTGTCAAAGACAGAGTTAAACTACACAGTAACCGACAAATAACTCCTAGTTGTAGTACATTATTTAAATAAATTCAGACATTACATCACAGGTTATCAAACTTTTGTACACGTCGATCATGTTGTAATTAGGTATCTAATGAACAAACCAGATGTAAATTCTCACATTATTATGTGGTTTCTTTTATTACAGCAGTTTGACTTAACCATTGTTGATAAGTCTGGTAAGGAAAATGTTGTTGCTGAATTTTTATCTAGAGTAAATTTGCCTACAGGTGAGGAAGGAATGGTGGATGATCAAATGTCAGATGAGCATCTATTTTCTATCTCAGTACTCTCCCCATGGTTTGCTGATATAGCAAATTACTTGGTTTCAGCACAATTACCACCACAGCTATCCTCAAAAGAGAAGAGCAAGATCGTGAGAAAAAGTGCCCCTTTCACCTGGATTGGGGGAAATCTCTTCAAACTTGGCCTAGATTAGATTTTGAGAAGATGTGTCAGGGAGGAGGAAGTTTTTGACATTCTCCCGACCTGTCATGACGGGCCATGTGGAGGCCATTTTTCAACAAAGAGGACCGCCTTCAAAATTTTGCAAGCAGGTTACTATTGGTCCACTCTTCATCAAGATGTGAAGAGATATATAAGCCATTATGATCGGTGCCAAAGGATGGGGAAACCTACTCCAAAGGATGAGATTCCCATGTAACCTCAAGTGAATTTTGAGCCATTTGAGAAGTGGGGCATGGACTTTGTGGGTCCTATCAACCCTCCTTTAAAACAGAAATGATACATCATTATGTGCACCGATTATCTGACAAAATGGGTAGAGGAAAAGGCAATCAAGGCTGCAACAGAAGAAAAAGTAGCTGACTTCTTGAGAGAGAACATATTCTATAAGTTCGGGTATCCAAGAGAACTGTTTACAGATCAAGGCGGTTAGTTCACTTCTAATTTGAATGAAGACCTGCTCACACATCATAAAATCAATCGCAGGACTTCCACCCCTTACCATCCACAAGCCAATGGGCAGGTGGAAGTCACTAACAAAGCTTTGGAAGGAATTTTGACCAAGGTAGTGACTAGCAGTAGAAAATATTGGGCATATATACTGGTTGAGGCCACCTGGGCCTACAACACCACATGGAAGACCACCATAGGGTTCATACCCTATGAACTGGTCTATGGGAAGAAGGCTTTATTGTCAATAGAATTTGAATACAATACACAAAGGATGGTAGCTCAGCTGGACCTAGATCTTAGCCATGCACAAAGGGAAAGGCTACTCCAACTCAATGGATTGGATGAACAAAGATTGCAAGCCCTTCTTCACAAAGAGGTAATCTAGCTTCATAGGAAAAAATGGCATGACAAACATATCAAAGGAGAAGCAATTCCAAGAAGGCGATTGGGTGCTGCTCTATGACTCAAGGTACAAAGACTTCAAAGGCAAGCTGAGTATAATATGGCTGGGACCCTACACGATAGAAGAATGTAATGGTAATGGTTCAGTTCTGATCAAAACCATTGATGAGGAAGCCATCCCCATGCTTGTCAATGGGCATAGATTGAAAATTTACAAGAAGCCCCTCTCCAAGCAAGAATTCATTGAAGATATGAATAAGATAGTGTTGGTAGTGGAGTAGGTCTCAGCCTCCACTCCTCCCACTCACTGAGGAAAAAAGAAAAATAATGAGGACTCAAGTGAAAACCTCTATGAGATGCTTAAGTCCCATCATTGGGTTGAAAACCTCTTTGGAGGCAGCCCAGTGATGACAAAAACAAAAGAAAGAGAGAGAATAAGATCCCTAGGTGAAAATATCCATTGGAGGCGCCTAGGGTAGGCAAGTAGGGTGAAAACCTCATGGAGGCGCCCTAGTTGTCTTTAAAAAAAAAACCAACAAAAAAACAGAGTAAAAAAGAAGAGAAAATTGACTTTTCAAATGCATTGCAGGTTACAGATGGACCGCAGGAAGCAAGGGGACATGCCACAAAGCCTATTACACATCCTCTATACTCTTCTCCATCATTTCTGACTTTTTTCCACCTCTCTGTGTTTTTTCTGAAGACTGTACATCCTACAGGAGACCTTGTGTATTCTATAAGAGGCTCCTGTAGAAATCACAGAGAGCCTGAAATAGCTTTAAAAAACAGTTTGAGGAGATGAGGATTTTTCCTGGAAAGCATGTAGGCCATCTTACAACTATTCACCATCCTGACCATCCATTCCACACCTGCACCACTTCATTTCCATTGATTTCTTTCCTTCTTGCAGAAAAAACACAGAAACCAGTTAAAAAAAAAAAAAAGGAAATAAAAAGAACAACACCTCCACAACTCGCGTGCAACTTACCCAATCCCTATCTATTGCCATCAAAATCTTCAGTAGTATCCTCACAGCTCCCAACACAAGCATTATCTAAAAATATTAGAGGGAGAAGCAACTACAGGAAGGATTTCATGTAGCAGCTGATCCCCTTAAAATCAAGCTCCAACAGCAAAATAGGTGCAGCCATAGGAATGCAGAAGATTTACGAAGCAAGATTTAGCTAAAGGGCAGTTGTACAAGGCAACTGAGCCACATATCAAGAAGCAAAGATCATATAGTAGAAGGGATACATGCATGCAACACTGAAATCCAAGCATGCAACAACAACATAACCTAACAGCACTATAGCACGAGCATTCGACCTGCAGGTAAGTGTCTAACCCGCTCCTCTATTACATCTGTATAATTAAAAAAAATGCATGAATGAATGGAATGGTTGGGACTAAACTAGAAAGGTGGCTAGTTAACTGGCCACCTCATCCAGTTCCACTGCGCTCATCTGGAGATCCACCACACATGTATATAGTCAACTGAAAAAAAATCCAAAAAGACAGGTAGTGGCGGATGTTTGAATTCCAACTCAAATGATGGGAAGTGATTGCAGGAAAAGGGCATGAAGACTTATGATGACACAGCAGTGGGGACCAATGATCCAAATAATGGCAACGTACCCTTTTCTCCACCTCACATCATCGCCGAAAATATCTCGAGTGAACACAAGTACTCCTCCTTGAACTTATTCACCACCTTTGTTTCCATTTTATCATCGTCCCCACGGCTGTAGTGAGCTCCACACTACCTCTAGAGACTCGAAACCATCACTCTCTGTCATTTTCAGAAATCTTCCTCTTATTGGGTTCTACAGGAGCATTATCAGGTTCTATAGGAGTAATAATAGTTCTACAGGAGAACCTCTAGCCATTTCTACAGGAAGGCCAGTAAGCAGTTTTACAGAAGAGAACACAGGGTTTTTGTTCGAATTCGAACTTGAAGATGTAGGATCGGTACAAAACCACTTTGCATATTCATATATACAAGGAGTGATGAAATTCTAAGGAAGGATTAAGCCTGAAAAAGGAGAGGAGTTGGATTCAAAAGTCTACCTGTTTTTTGAAAAAAACACAATTTTTATCTGTTTCCTGTTTCTACAAAAGAAGTGTTGTCTCCTTCTCCACCTTGGGTACTCACATATATAGGGGATAATGCAATTTTAGGAAGAATTAAGCCTGCAGAGAAGATAAATTGCATTAAAAAAGTCTGCATGTTTCTTAAATAAAAACACAAT
Organism: Pinus taeda; assembly: GCA_000404065.3. Classification (NCBI taxonomy): domain Eukaryota; kingdom Viridiplantae; phylum Streptophyta; class Pinopsida; order Pinales; family Pinaceae; genus Pinus; species Pinus taeda. The sequence goes on along the minus strand of APFE030827265.1, from coordinate 51,347 downwards.
TTTTTTCTCTGTTTTTGAAAAATTATTGTCTCCTTCTCCACCTGAGGTATTCCAAAGGATTATAAACATAATGGCAGGGAGACATGAGGAAGGAACCCTTAAATTTAGTCAGGCTCCATGAAAATCATGAGGTAGTAGCCATTTTTACTAGAACCAATTGGATTCCATTTTTCGGAATACTTCGAGGGTATGATGAAGAAGTGACTTAGGAGTTTGCACTTTCCTTGGTACCTCACTCAAAGACCCATGCCACTATTACTTTGATAGGTCTCACCATGGAAATCACCCCAGAGTTTATCAGTAGGATTACTAGTCTTCCACTTGGACTACCCTGGAGCAAAGAAGAAAAGCCACTGGGTCAAGTTGCCAAGGAAACCTTTTTCCAGCCAAATGAGCATCCTGTTGAGGACAAAAATGGCATCAGGAGAACAAGCATACCTTACCCTTGGGATGAGGTAAGTTACCAAATTATCAAGTACATTTCCTGTGAAGGGAGATATAACATAGTTTAAGGTTACCATTTTAAACTTTTACATGAGCTGAGATATGGCAAGGATATTCCCACACCCCAAGAACTCAGTATTCCCTATTTTCTCCTACAGTCTCTTATAGATTCCAACATTAAATTGAAGGCAGGAGGTCTAGAACAATTGGCTCACCATGGACTAATTAAACTGTTGGTGGAAGAAGCCCTCCACACCTTCACAATCCCCATGGTCTGGGAGATTTTCAGAAATATGCCAAGAGAGGATGATATAAAATCCCTCACATATGGCCTCAGTCCTTTTGAAAGTGAGGGGCAAGAACAAAAAGGGGAAGATGAGGAGAAAACCAAAATAGAGGAAGAGGAAACCAAAGCAAAGAAAGAGGAACTTGAAACAGAGAAGGAAAAACTCGAAACAGAGAGGGAAGAGACTGAAATAGAGGAGAAAAAGACCAAAGCAAAGAAGAAGGAACCTAGGACAGAAGAGAAAAATACTAAATCAGAGAAGAAGAAGACTAAAGTGGAGAAGGCAAAAACTAAACAAGATGAGAAGGAAATCCAAACAGAGCTAGAGGAGACAAAACTAACAGAGGCAGAAAAGACAAAAGAAGAAGAAAAAGGGGCAAAGAAGACAGAAGTGTCTCTTTAGACACTAGAAAGGGAAGTATCAGCTGTTCTTGCTGCACTCAGCACCCCAGTTAAGCCCAAACAAAAGAGAAAAAGGAAACCATCAATGTATTTCAGGGCTCGAAAAAGTACAAGAATAAAAACAGCAAAGCCATTAGCACCCTCAAAAGAGCCTATCATCATTGAATATTCCCCTACTATCAAAGGGGAAGAATCACCTTCCAAAACCCCCATCACTTATGAAAGAGGCAGCCCTAGATATTCCACTTGGAAGGAGAAAATAAAACTACAGGACCCAAAAACAATGCTACAAGAGGTGCAGATTGCTCTACAGGAGACCCTAACAAAGCTACATGAGACTGAGAAACTTGAGAAAAGGGCAGAAGAGCAGACCAAAGGGAAGGATGAGGCAATAGAGATACCAGAACCTGATCCCCAGCCTAGTTTAAGATCCTATTACAACCTTCTTGAAGGAGGAAAAATTATTCCACAGAAATTCGTAGTCCCACTTTTCTTTGAACTGGAAAAAGAAACGGTAAGGAGCCATAAATGGATGTAGATCACCAAGTCCAAAGGGGTGGAGGAAATTGGACACATGGAGAACAAGTTGAGAGAGATGGGTAAGGAATTGAGCACTGTATGACATACAGAAGCAATCAGAAGATCTCACTTGGAAGTAGAAAATGAAATGTTAAGAAAACAACTGTAAGAAAGAGAACCACAACTAGCATGCATGGCCAGCTGGGCTATGGAGGCACTACAGTGCAGAAAACCATCCAAATCATATGAGGTATACCTCAAAGACTAGTGGCTACAGTTCCAGATCAAGACTTTGGAACAAAGAGGCACCATGCCTTTTCAGGATTATAGATAGTTCATGGATCTATGTGATCACATTTCAGCAGAGGACAAGGCAAAGTTGGTTGAGTTTTATTTGCATAACATGGCCCTTACTGATATGAACCTATGAGACCCAAAAGTTGTGTTAGGGGACTTGCAGCTGATGGCCATGGCATCTTGGATGAGTCATGAGGAGAAAAGGGCCACATAAATCAAGAAGTTGATGGCAAAAGAACAAATTGAGCCCCTGATGATTAGAGCAGAGCCATCAGACCCTATGGTTCCTATTAGCACACACCAACAACTTGCAGCTGATCCTCAAAGTGCCCCTAAGTACATCAATGATTAGGCCTAGGCTAATGCACATTTTGAGGACATGGAGAGATTGCTTGGAGATGACGACGTTCATGCTTGCATGAGAATGTGGAACACACTGCCACATAGCCCACAGATCAGGGAGTATCACTCCCCAAACAGGATGAAGGAAGCATTAAGGGGAGTGCCACTGTACAAGCACTCTATGCAAAGCTTGAAGGCCCATTGGATTGGCCTCAAGTTGAGTCCCCAATACTGCTAGGAGTGATAGAGGGCATAAAGGAGGAAGAAGAAAGACAACAGTGGGAAGAGGCGAACAACAAGGCTGGATTCCATGATAAGGAAGAGGATCTCACATCAGAGGCATGGGATGTCAGGGGGGCCATCAGGGCCATCAAAGATGAAGAGATGGACTAGTTGCTCAGAGGATGAGCAACACATTCAGTAGGGGGGTGATGATAAGCCCCATAAATGGGTAATTATATGGGCTCATTTTGCCTCCTAACTCAGCTTAATCCACCATTCTCATTATTTTATTGCATTTTTTTTATTATATTTATGCTAATAGAGTGAACTAGGTTAGTCATTATGCCATGAAGTCTAATGTGTGCTTATGCAGAGTTTTGGTCAGTTTTGAGACAAAGTCAAAGGTTTAATGAACATTTGTAGGAGAGGATTTGTAGGAGGGTGTCCCCCTCATTCATGACCCCCTACTTCGAATCCTCCTTTAGAAGGCTCATCAATGCATCAAAATGGCAGCCGAGCAAGTGAAGAAGAACTGTTGTCTATCTCTAGTCTTGGGAGCCAAGCCTCCTCAATTTTAGGAGAGCGTTGGGGCTTGAGTTGTATAAATGGGGGGGGCATAGGGCCTCAATAGTTTAGTTGGATGTTAGTCAAATTTTCACACTTTTGTGGCAGGTCTTGCTGAGCTCATTTCGAGCTTACTTTCCGTGGACAATTTTATGTAATGTGACTATTATTTTGATAATGGAGATGAAATATTTTCTGAGCCAGCACTGAGTTGTTCTAGGGGGCTGAAGCTCTTGGGTTAGGGCTCAACCCAAGCTTCCCAACACCTCTTGTTTTGTATTTATATGTTTTTGTTTCAGTTCATGAATTAGTTGTTGTTAGATAGTTTTTTTTCTTGATTAGAATAGGTTGCTTTTGGTGAGTTACATCGTTGTTTCTATTTCAGTTTGTTGAAGTAGGTTAAATAGTGATAGGAGAAAGATACAAAAAGGACATCAATAGAGCCTTGACCTCCTTTCTTCCCTTTGGGACCATGAGCTGAGGTCAAGAGACTCTTGTTGCCACAAAAACACAGTTTTTCTTCCTCCATGCAATTTCTAGTGTCACAATTTGATTCAGAGGTTAATGTTTTGCTTCAGATCCATTTTGCCATACTCATTTATGTTTCTGCAATAAATACCTTTACATGCTTTCCTTTCCATATAGCATTGTTTAGCATTTCATTTTCCTAGTTCAGAATTTAGGCTAACATGAGATATAATTCTGTTTTTTGGTACAACTAGCTCTTTTCTTGCTCAGTTTCAGTGTTTTGACTTAAAACTCTCTTACAATACATCTTTTGTCATAATAAATCAATAAATAAGCCATCACCATCTCCTCAACTACATGTTCACAGGTCATGCAAAGCTCTTTGCAAATCTTCCTTAATTCCTGCACTTTTCTCATAAGCTTTCCTCTTGTCTCTTGAACAAATCCAACCATCATTTTCTTTTCTAATCACCCTTGATGAACTTCAGACTCCTTCACACATCCCTCTAGTCCTCAGCTCCCATTTTCCACCATTTTTCCACCTTTAAAACCTCTAGAAAAGCCCTCGGAATCCTCTTGTAGATCCTCCTGTAGAACCCCCTGTAGATCCCTTGTAGCCTCTTGTAGAATTTCCTGTGAGTGACTTTTTGAAGTCCGATTGTAGTGAAAGCCTCCAGAAGGTTACTAGAGGCCTCTTAGGACCCCTCCACACCTTCCTACACCTCTGTAGATCCCAAGGTCACTCTCCATTTCCACCTAATCGCTGCCACATCCATAAACAAATAAATTACATGCACAACAATTTCACATAAAATACATAAAAATCCCAAAAAGACAATTTTTCCTCATTTCCTTCTAGAAATAGCTTGAATAGGTGTAGTTTACTTCCTCAGTAGCTAATGAAATTCATTGCATAGATTTTCATCTCTCTTTCTGCAAAAGTAGGGTTAGTTGGTAAATTAGGGTTTGTTAGGTTTACTACACATTTCAGTCTTCTTTCTCTTTCTACAAGTAGAATAGCCTCTGTAGAGTTAGCTTTATTTCATCACATTTAAAGATTCTTTTGGAATTCATAGAATTTGGCTTGATCTGCCAGTTATCTTGTGCTAGCTGACCAAGCGACAACTTGCAATAAGAACTAGTACTTGTGCATATAGCACCGTCGCTTCCAAGTTTGTTACGAACTACTGGGTTGATAAAGTAAAGTAGGAAGCCCCCGGAGTTGCAGCATTATTGCTGCAATACTGCTGCTCACCAGCTACTCTGCCTGGTGCATGATGGGTATTTATGGCTAGAGGAGCCCATCCCCATCTCGGTAGACCTAATTCATCACGTTTTCCAGCTTCCATACAAAGGAAAGGACCCAACGACCATATAGAAAGGAAAGGGAAGTGATTTGGCCATCACGAAGGCCATGAAGTTGAAGTACAAGCTGGAAAAGAAGAAGAGGGCTTACGCTATCTCTAGCATCAAGGACAAAGTCTTACGCATAGCAACCCAAATCCTTGCAGGCAAGGTTATGTGCAAGTATCGTGTTGAATAGGTACTTGTGTTGGTGGTCGCACTAGTTGAGCAGCGCACGGAGGTGGTCCAGTTTAATTGGTCCAGATTCCTCTGCACAAAATTCTTAGAGAATTGCTGCAAAGCCTAGGAGCAGGGTAAAACCTTCCACTATGCATGGCTGTTGCTGTCCATAGTGCTCATAGCAGGGGAATTGCCAGAGGACAGTCGATTCCCCATAATTGACAGAGATTTACTGGAGGCTGCAAAGTACACTTCACTCGAGGCCATGAAGGATGCTACAAGGATACATGAGAAAAAAATCTTCTAAGTGCTCAAGGAGATGAGCATCCGAATGTGGATCAACCATAACCACGATTGTCACCCATGGTTTACAACAATCTGTAGAGTTTTGCAAAATTTAAGGGAGACATGCACAACATATATATCAGGGTGTGAAAGGATCTGACGAAGCAGTGGAAAAAGCTACCCTTTGTAGCCACTGACGATGCCATTTTCAATGTCTTGGAGGCATGGCCTCTGGAATGGTGTGCCCCAGACATTGTAGAACTCGAGAGATCGACAACGCAAAAGAATAAAGACGATGCCAAGCTGTGCATTACACTGTTGGCTGAGAAAAGGTGGAAGGAAACAATAACAGCCGAAGTGCGGGCAACGCGGGAAGTGACAAAGAAAGCAGCCGAGTAAGAAAAGGACGCAACAGCAACAACACAGGAAGCAGCCATGAAGGCGGCTAAGGGCCAAACAATGCCTTCGCATGTGCATACAACAAAGGAATCAGAAACAGAAGAAGGAGGCATGAATCCATGAACCGCATCCACACAGTTGAAGTGCCAACACCCAACAGAATGGGCAGGATTGTAGAAGAAGGTCAAGGCTTCGAAATTGTCCATTGACCCGATCACCTTAACCAAGGGTAATTTGCATGACATCAGCGAGATGGTACGTAATTTCACAAATGAGGCTCTCTAGGATTTCATGCAGGAGCACCAGACTGTGTTGGGGACCCTCAGAGCACAGTTGCAGGACTTACAGGCACGCCCCCTTCAAGTTGGTACCCTTTCAACCAACCTCACAGTCGGATCCATGGCAACAGAGCAGATGTTGCACGTGCAGATGATGAAAAAAATAGTGTCGCCGGAAGGGTCTCTAGTGACATCAAATGAGGCCAATAGATTTTCGGTTAGCACAATGAAAGGTCTCAGTGTTAATCTAGTTTCCCTTCTACACAAGACATTATATCTATTGTAGGATGGGATAACGGTAGAGCTGCACACTCCAAGTCCTCAGTGAGCAGAAGATAAATATGGAACAACTTAGCTTGCAATGTGACGAATTGGTGTCACAAAATCAATAGCTGGTGCAGGTGATAGGCGATGCTTGTCGAAGCGTCCCGGCGCTGGCCATCCCAGCAGATTTAGCAACGAACGTGCGGATCCACAGGTTAGCAGCAGGAGTCCATGAGGCCAGGGAAGAAATGACAAAGGTTCAGCTGGAGCTGAATCTTCAGATAGCCAAGCTGCAGTTAAAGGCACAACCATCCACTCCCCAAGATGTCAGAGAATAGTGCACTAGCGTTCTCACCATGAGATTGGAAGAAATCGGAGGTGCAGTGCGAGATTGCACCAGCATGTTGGAAGAATCGCTTGAGGTCCTCACAACTATGCAGGAGGAACCCAACATCTAGCGCTTAGAGATAGAGGTGCAAGAACTCCAACAATAGTATGACAATGTTTGAGGAACTGCGTAGACAGTGGTCCTCACCCAGTGACTTGAGAGGATGCAACAGGCTAAAGCACTAAAGGAGCAGGTTGACGCGGCATGACATAAGGAGGCAGTATTAAAAGTGCATGTCTAGCCTTGGATCAATGAGGCCTTCACCATCATGATAGACATCGAAGGCAAGCTTGCGAACATACAAGGGATGCACACAATGATGTAGAGAAGCACCCCAGACACAGAGGTCTCAGAACAACGTATGCAGCAGATGCAGCAAGCAACAGCTCAGTACGTTGCTAACCTTTGCGTAGTTCGAGAATAGTTGGAGGACCTCCGTGCAAAGATCACCACGCCGACAAAGTGACTCGAGGGTGAGTCAGGATGTTTGTGTTGGGGGTCTGTTGTGCATGGAATCCCCCCCCTAAGGCATGTTTTGGGGCTCAAAGCCCAAGTTTTGACCCAATATTGTTGTAAAGCTCCGTAAATTACGGGGGTTGAGCGCAAAATGTATGATAGAGTCACAGGGTTGTTCACCCTAGTTTTGTAATGTAATGTGACTGAATAGACCTACCCATGGTTCGCAGACCATGGGATTGTATAAATAGAGTGAGGCTCTAAGGAGATAGAGGAAGTAGAGAAGGAGAGAGACATGAAAAGAGTCTAATTGACTAAGTGAAGTGGGTCTTTGGGTCGTAGAGTAGTTGAAGGCTCTGTAGTTGAGTGCGTAGAGGCCTAGTAGTCCGCAGCTGAGTGCGCAGACCCATGGAGTTGAGTGCACCGGGTGGAGTGGAGTCTGTAACTAAAGAAGGAATTAATAAAGAGAAGTTTTATCATAATTTTGTGTATCTGTTCTTGGGTTAATGCATGTTTGATGTAATTTGCAAATATACTATTTATTTACTACGTGCACCTGTATGGATGGTTTATGTTGTTAAGTATAAATTAAAGCATGCAAGTAGGCTGAAATAATCAACTAACATTGGAATAACAGTAATGACTTGGGTAATAATGCAGAAGCGCAGTGTTCAACCCCTGAGTAGGGCTACACGAAGGCAATGTATCAGGCTGTGAAGTATGGGAAAGTGCTAAGCGACTAGCGCACAAGGTCGAACTGCGGACCACTTGAACTCATCAGACATCTCTAGGGTGAGGAAACTTGGTTCTATCACCCTCCCATACTACTTCAGGTGAGACCTTAGTTTGCACTCCATGGATTATTGTTGAAAGGGCCAGTAGTACCAGGATTTGTTTGGCTAACTTAACTCTGAACTTGGGTCAGGCCCCTATATGCCAACAACACCAGATTCAATTTTAGATTTCATGCCAATTACCCAAGTCTTTCTAGAAGCAAATTGAATTCTTCGTGAAACAGATTCAATTGACTGAGATTCATATCCAACTATGGAGATAGCAAAGGCATAATCCACTACATAATATACAAGGGGTATGTCTTGCTGAACCTGGTCTCCTATCAACACATTTGTTGATAAATAACCCCTCCCAGTAGCTAGGAAACTACTATAGACATATTTGGGCACATCAGCCCAAAAAATGTTGATAAACTAAGGATCATCAACCCCTAAAAGAGTTGTTTCATGCCCTAAAGGAACATAGTCATCTGAATACATCATTCCCCAAAAGTTCCACCTGAGAAACCATCCAGGAATGGCCTAAATTAAAGCATACTGACTGCTCCACTGGCAAAGTGCGATGCATACTGAGTGGTACACTACCAAGGTACGATACATACTTATTAGGCCTTCTATATGGTGTGATCGGCGAGGATGGACAAATGTTTGAGATAGTTTGCTTGGTGGTTGCTCATGGAATCTTCTAGAAACTTCTCCTGTGCCACTTGCCTCTCTGAATTCGCCCTAGGATGAATAAGGGATCTAAGAAATCTCCAAGTGGAACCAATTGTAACAAGTGGAATGACACTAATCAAACCCCATGGATGACTCACACCCTTGCACACATCTATAAATGGATCTCCAATTCAAGAGATCCAGAGGCTGAAATATTGTGAATTGCAAGGAAGTGCTGATAGTTTGAAATTCAGGAAGGAGCATTGTATTGTTGGAGTGATCTTGCTATTTCATGAGGTGAAGAAGGATTGAAGCTGGGAGGATGATGTTAAATTAGACAACTGGTTTGTAATTCTCCCTTCTATTAATAAAATTCTTCAAGTTTTCTTCCATATGATTGTGTAATTGTGAATGTTATCATTTGTGAATGTTATTATTTGTTCATTATATATCTGATTCTGTAATGTTTATGTTGTAATAGATCACGATGCTTTGACGGTTCTTTGTTGCTGTACTTGTGTAGGTACTCTCCAAGCATGTTAAGTACGGGGAGGAGTTGCAGTATTTGTCAAAGGGGAGAGAGAGCAAGCAAGGGATTAAGCGAAAATTCCAGGTTGGTTCCATTATCTTTCTCTTATCTGTTACACATAGAAGAAATCGTTGAATTCCTTTAAGCTGTTGTTTCTAGGGTAGCTGCCAAACCTAAAGGGCTAGCATTCCTTAGGAATACTAGTTTTCCCAGAAAAAAATTGGTGACTCCACTGGGGAGGAATAGATGTTTGTTTGTTGTTATTGTTTGTATTATAAACTATAGACAGAGCCTGAAGTCATCCAGGTAGCCTTCAAACTGCTCTTGCTCTGCAATTCCATAGTATATGAATGTTGCTTCAGTCAATCTCTGGTTTAGTTTATGAATTAAACATTTGACTTACAAGCACATATAGATGCCCTTTTGGTAGCTTAGTAACCTCTCAAGACATTCCTTCATACTTTGCTCTTTACTGTTAATCAAAGCTCAACTTAACTTATTGAAAACAACGACACATCTGAGCCAAAACCCATTTCAGTTGCGCCCCCTAGACCATCGCACTGTCTTCCACTGTAATTCAGTATGCATCGCACCTCCTGAGTGTAGTAAGTACAATGCATCTCTGTTTTTGTGAAGCCCACGTGCGATGACTGACTGAACTCTTTTTCCATTCGAGAAATTGAGGGTTTTTTGACCTTGTTTTTAGTTTTGTTTAATTGTTTTGCTACGCATGAACAATGCCTCCTTACTGAAGCCTACTTGCATCACTTAGATCAACATCAATTACATTAGGATTAGTTAATGTTTTTTGTGTGTTTGTTCATCATTTATAATCCCTTGTCAAAAAATTGTTTAAATCGATTTGTCGCTTTGATACAAAAGTGTCGTAATTGTCGTTTTGTGTCGAAAAGAGAAGTGTCATGAATTCTTCCTTCCCTTGATAATTGATTGAAATTTTATTCATGTATTTGGTTTGATTTGTTTATATTCGAAGTGTCGAAATAATTTTTTATTCAAAATTTAAAAGTGTCGTTGAGTCTTCCTTTCTCTTTTGAAGAAGAAATTGTCGAAAATTGTCATTTTGAGTGAAATATTTTAGATCTTTACTGCATTTAGTTTTCCTTTTTGGAATTTTTCACATTAATGAGAACGAAAAAAAATACATGCATTTTCATTTAGCATTTTTAGATTTGTGTGTGAAAATATGATTTATGGAAATGCATTAGTGTGTGCTCTTTGCTCTTTGTTTAAAAGCACTGTACTTTTCTTTCCCTAGTAGCTAGGATTTTCATTGCTCAAAGTAAACAAAGATTGTTTATCATTGTTGATTGCATTTTAGGAATTTCAGATCATTATCACGCAATGCACCATTGAAAGGAAAAACCTAAACATGATCAACTTTAAAATAAATTTCAATGAACCTAACAATGCTTTGGAACTTAACGCAACATATCTAGAGGTCTAGGCTAGAGACATGTTCCAGCGTCATTAAAACTAGTGGCTATCATTTTCATTGAAGGTTGGGTGATTCCTCCTCTTTGATATGACAAGTGCTAGCACAGACTTGTGCTCCCCGTACCATCACATATATATTGGGAGACCACAATAGGCTTATATCCTTTATCCATAGGAAGACGAGTCTACCACCTTATCGATCGCAATGCATTGAACACAACATTCAGGAAGATTGACTGCCATACATAAGTCCTTGGTAATTTCTCTTTAATTTATCACCAAGGTGTATTTTGCAATTTTGCGATTGGTTTCATAATCCCTCTGTCTATATTTTCCAGAGTAGTCACTTTCGTTCCTTTTAGACTCTTTAAAAGAAAAGGTCCATCTGAGCACTTGTCCTTTCAGGCTCATTAAAAATCGAAGGATACTAGAGTCATCTTTAGCTTTTTCTCGACTCTTAAAAACTAAAAAAGCAAATTTGTGTCCAAGCGTCATTAAAATTATTTGAATTCAGAATAACATCCCTGTTCCTTAGTCGATCTTAGGTTGAGATATATGGAGACAAATCCGGAGTCCACCAATCAAGGAATCCCTTTTGAAGGGAATCCTAGTCCTTTTCCTTTCTTCAGAAATATTGGTGCTCCTTATATGGCTACATTATCCCTTCCTAGACTTACCATTGGCTTGCTAGTATGGTTGTTTTCAACCTCTGTTGTTCAAAATGTCATGATTTCTCTGCAATCGAGTACACCTTCAGTTGAATCTGAAATTAACCCTTTTCCTCTTTCTCATTTGTTTTTCCCTCCCCTTCTTCCTCTTCACTTGGTGAAAGTAGTGATACTAGTAATGAGGTGGATGAGAAGAAGAAGAAAGGGAAGGAGAAGAAGAAGAAGCCAATTCAGCAAGGGGGCAACCAAGCAACCATTGCTTTGAATGCATCATATAATGAAAATCCATCCATTAAACTTCCCAAACCCAAGTTTCCATGCATAATTTGTACTGGAGATCATTTTCATCGAGATTGTCCTTGCTTTCCTCGGATCTTGAAAGAATGGTCTTCTTGTTCACAACATCTCGTGTCATCAACTTCTGGAGATCATGTTGGTAACACACCTTCAACTAGTGATAGTAAAGTTCATGGACAAAAGGGAAAGGTCAAAATTCCATGTAGGTTATGTGAAGGTAATCATTCCCTTCACCTTTGTCCTTTTTTGGATGAAGCCAAAGAGTGTTGGATAACTGTCCTGCTTCACCGCAACGACTCCCATATGGTTACAAGAAACTCTCCCTAAGTCCTTCACTAGTTGAAAAACCGACTGACTTAAATCAACCGCCGATCGAAACCACTCTCTTTGAAAGTGAATCTTATGAGTCTATACCCAACCAAAGTCAACAGGTCAAGGCAACAGTTGACCCAATTTCACCTTTAGCTAATTTGTGTCCAAGCGTTATTAAAATTATTTGAATTCTTCTTATTGTACCGTTCAAGTTATTTTTCTTACTTCAGATTCTAACGACCTTGGGGGAAATCTGCCTGTTCCATCAAGACAGGAGGAAAACCCTCCAGTTCTCATAACTCAAGGGGTCAATTCTCCCATTTCTTCGGTACCCCCCTCCAAGTAGTCTAGTCACTTCCTTTCACTGGAATCAACTAGTAAGATCTCGCCTTCCTTCTTATGTGCCTTTCCGGATCATAGTACAAGTTTGTAAAATGATCATGTCTTGCACTATTATAGATGAAGGTGCATCAGTGAGTATCCTTTCCTCGACTGCTTGGAAAGCGCTTGGTTCGCCACCGCTTATGCTTGTTACACACAATCTGTTAGGCTTTAACAAAGGAACCTGTCGACCGTTAGGGATCCTTCCTAAGTTACCTATCACTTTGGGGGAAAAAACCATTCATATAAACATGATGATAGTCCCAGGACCATCAGATTACAATTTTCTTCTTGGGCTTGACTATGTTTATAACATGGAAGCTATTGTTTGAACACTCTTCCAAGTAATGCATTTCCCACACGAAGGCAAGATTGTCGCTGTTGACCAGCTTTCATTTCCAAGTCCAAACATAGCTCCAAGTCAATCATCACCCCTAAATGGTCCATTCACATCAACGATATCACTTGAACCTTCATTCCACGAGTAACCTGATGATTGTAATGAAGCTTGGGGGGCATGCACCTAGTTGTAAAGATAAGTTTCCCTGTAGGTTATGTGATTGGTCTATCACATTATTCACCTTTGTCTATTCTGGATGAAGCCAAAGAGGTGTTGAATGAGTTTCCCTGTAGGTCATGTGATTGGTCTATCACTCCGTTTACCTTTGTCTTTTCTGGACAAAGCCAAAGAGGTGTTAAATGATTGGTCTATCACATCATTCATCTTTGTCTATTCTGGACGAAGCTAAAGATGTGTTAAATTATTGGTCTATCACACCATCCACCTTTGTTTATTCTAGACAAAGCCAAAGAGGTGGTGGATAACCATCCTACCTCACCGCGGTGACTTCCATCTGGTTACAAGAGCTCTCCCTTTCATCATGTTGGGGGCATGCAAGCCTGTTTTCAAGCATAGTTTTTCGTTTCGAGCTTGTGGAAAAATGAAACCGAATTCAAGAATAGTTTCTTCATTTTGAGCTTGTGTAAAATGAAACTGAAGCTAAGCATAGTTTGTTCGTTTCAAGCTTGTGTAAAAATGAAACCGAATCCAAGCATAGTTCCCCATGGTTTAAGCTTGTCAAAAAATGAACCCATTTACAAGTAATTAACCTTTGTGATTGCCATTTTATCAGCCTTTTGAACCTTTGTCATGTTTATCCCATCACCGCCATCCCTTTAGCCAATCATATGCTTTCACTTGGTTGTTTTACCCTTTTTGAGGAACAATTATGATGAGTGGTCTTATTAGCCAACCTCTTCACAGAAATCAACATGTTTTGAGAAGTTCAAAAATCACCGGAACCAGTTGCTACCGTAGACACCACTTCGTTACTCAAAATAGAGTCCTCTTTAAACTCTTTTCAGACTCGTTAAATATGAAAATATTGCCGAGTGCTTGGCCTTTTCAGCTCGTTAAAGTGATTGGAAATGTCATCCCTACTGTATAATTTTATCCTTTTTTGGACCTGAGGGATTATTTTACGAAAAAGAACTGGTGGAGTTTTCTTTTCGTCCCTTTTCAAACTCTCTAAACATGAAAAGGACTGAGTTATCATTATCGTTAAACTCATTAAAACAATAGTGACAAACTTGTCCATCTAGATGAGACTGAGTTTCACTATCACTAGACTCGTTAAAACATTAAATAGCGACAGGTTTGCCCAAAGGGCAAATTATAGAACAAGCATATGTTATCCTCCTCAAGCTTGACAAAAATAAAGAGGTACTAGTCAGCAATGACTGGGGAAAAAGGGGAAGAAAACTTGAAGAACTTATGGTAGCAAGTCGCTCTTGATCATGACACTTTCGCTTCATCATCATTATTGAGTTGGGTTGGGTTATTCCATTCACTGGTCATCTCACCATTGGTCTTTCATACCATCCATTTTTTGGGGTTAATGCTACCAATTCATCTTAGTGTCGTCGAAATGTTCAAGGGAAATAATTCAGTTGAGAAACCACTGTCTAGTCAATTTAACATCTTAAATTGCACCATATGTGCTTAGTTAACCTTTTTCTTACTTCGTTGTTTTATAGTTTATGTTGTTTTTGGTGTTTTGTTTTTGTTGGTTTCCTAAAGTGTTTAATGCAAATGGAAATCCTATTCTAAGGTCTTAAGAATACTTTTAAAGGTCAAGTATGGACGTAGATTTCAAGACAAGGTTTATGTCCCTTATAGTAACTTCCAAAACTTAGCACTTCAAAAGATCTCAAAACATGTTATTGATAAAATCAGTACTTGAACAAAAATGTAAATATGCAACTACTTAAATCAAGCAAAAGATGAAGTGTTGATCATGAAATCACTTTCTTTGCTGCCCATCTAATTATAGAAATAAAATCTAAACTATTGCACTCAAACAAACAAAAAATTGCAGACTAATGAAAGCAAGATCAATTTACTTCACTTATAATCCGATAGCTTGCCAAGTATCTTTTCAGGGTTAAGCCATGGCTCCGGAGATAACGTCAAATAACATGAAGAACTCGATATATAAATTACCTATTTGTAGATTAATGAAAGAAAAATCAAATTACTTCACTTATAATCTGATAGCTTTCCAAGTAGCTTTTCGGGGTTAAGCCATGGCTCTAGAGATAACGTCAAATAACATGAATAACTTGATATCTAAATTACCTACTTGAAAATTAATGAAAGCAAAATCGAATTACTTCACTTATAATCCGATAGTTCGCCAAGTAGCTTTTCGGGGTTAAGCCATGGCTCCAGAGATAACGTCAAATAACATGAAGGACTTGATATCTGAATTACCTACTTGCAGATTAATGAAAACAAAATCAAATCACTTCACTTATAATCTAATAGCTTTCCAAGTAGCTTTCCGGGGTTAAGCCATGGCTCTGGAGATAATGTCAAATAACATGAAGAACTTGACATCTAAATTACCTACTTGCAGATTGATGAAAGTAAAATCAAATCACTTCACTTATAATCCGATAGCTCGCCAAGTAGCTTTTCGGGGTTAAGCCATGGCTCCGGAGATAACATCAAATAACATGAAGAATTTGATATCTAAACTAGCTAATAGCAGCAAATAAATCTCACTAAAATCAAAGCATAACAATTGGAATTTAAAGGCTAAAAAGTTTAGCAGAGAAGCAAATCTCAGATCACTACTTGATGCAAAAACTACATTAAAAAGCTCGAGAAAAAACTAATAAGCAAATACAATAACATGTAAAGAAAAACTAATCTACAATCAACTGTTTGAACACACTTGCATGAATTAAAATTGCATGAGTGGAAAATCTAAACTATCAAACTTGAAAGAACTAAATGACATACATGAATGAAATCAAAGCAAAACTACAAATCAAAATCTACTCTACCTTACATTATAATGTGCTCCATGACATCTACTTCACATCTCTTTCCATGTTGAGAACATCAAATCTTTATTCAAATTCGTCAAAATTACAAAGTACAACAAAGCTCTCCAAAGCTTTCCAAAGCCATCAAAGAAGAACTACAAGCTCCATGCTAAAGAGCTACCAAAAAGCTACAAGCTTAAGAACTAACAGTCTAAGCTAAGACTAACAAATGAAGGAGAGAGATATCCTATTTATACAAAAAGATGAGAAGCCATCTCATTAATGAGAGTCCATAAATCTCTCCCTCTACCTCTAGAGTTCTAATCAAAATAGTAACTGATAAGACACATGTCTTCTTAGAGTTTCAATACAATTAGGAGATGTGACACATATCCTCATGATCCCATGATTCTTTCCACTCAAATTCGAATTTGGCCTTAGAGTGCCACATAAAGGTCTTCTAGAAGCCTCTTTTTAACCTACACATGTCAACAATCTCAACCCACTTGTTAAGTATAAGCAAATGCACATTATTTTCTAATTTTTAACCACAAATTCACTTAAAAAGACTTAAAATTAATAAAGTTTGGAAAAACATAAATTTGGCCCAATGATAATGAAAGTGGTGACATTGTAATGAAATGGCGGTGAAATGGAGGTGATATAATGGACATAATAGTGAAAGTGTAATGGAAATGAATGACATTTTCAAGACCCAACATACCCCTCAACTGAAGTTATTGTATGTCCTCATGCAATATATATTGCATTAATTCTTTTGATCCTTGAGCTTTGGCTTAACTTTGCATGATATTATTTGATAATTTCATATTTTTGCAAAGTGTTTTACTTGAATTGCAACATGGTTGGTTCTTGTGTTACAACCATTTTTTTGTTTTTGTTGCATTCTATTTTGATCTTTGAACTTTGCATAATGATATTTTGATTAGTGTTGCAAAGTATATCTTTATTGGATTGCATAATGGTTGTTTCTTGTATGACAACCATGATTTTGTTTGTATCCAATTTATCCTTTAAGCATTTTTTTTGAAAAGTCATTGTATGCTTATAATAACAATGTAATAGTTAATATATGTTGGAAGTATGTGGGCTCCTGAATGGACATGGAAAAATATGAAGATGAATGTATTCCCCCCCCAACTGATGGTATTGGCAATTTAATGAAATGAGGAAGAGAAATGTTTTTCCAACAATTATCATTCTAGTTTTTTTATGGAATTCTATAGTCAAAAAATTAGAAAATGATGTACCTTAACTTACCCTTTGGAATGGATGAGTTGTATGTGTGGTGGCTGAAAAATTCTGTTCATATTCTTCTTCAAGTGGTTGAACAAGAGGAGTCATGGATAAAGAGTTAAGATGACTTTTTATTGCTTCTACTAAAACTTGTTGAATTTGCTCCAAAATGCTGAAAATAATAGTCTTCATGTATTCAAAATTCATTGGCACAATTCCTACTATGTGAAAAGATGTTCTGATTCCGAACATAGCAGGAAATTGTTGACTTAATGATCATTAATAGATGCCACTAGTCAACACGAGAACTCTCACCATTGATGACAATGAGAGTCAAGATGCCCAAACACATCTTGCTAGGTACGAATGATTTTGCCGATGTCGAGTCACCTAGAAGATCTGACGAACAAGGGACATTAATGTATTCCCATTGTTTGTCAGCATGAGAACTTGCCATTAAGGCATGCAAGCCTCAAGGTGTCTTTACAAGGAACTTAGACTCAAAGGACTATGGACCCAATAATTTTCATTGAAGCAGGGCTTATTTGTGGAATGAAAATGACAGAAAAGGGAAGATAAAAAATGGAATATAGCAATGGAGAGCAGAAATGCAATGGGCAATAAGCATGTGAATGAGCCTCTTGCTTTTATTTGTGGGTTATGAATGGACAAAAAGAGATGGAAATTGTATGTGAATGTAAATGTAAAATATGGAGGGAAAGGAGGTGAATGGTTTATTATGAAGTATGGTTGTGATGGAGATAATGGTATCTGAAAGTTTTTCAAGTGTTTGGATCTGATTTTGCATCAGCATATTTCCTCTTTGTTGCTGATCATCCTTTTATGAAACAAATTGGTCTCTTAGAGAGATACCATTCTCTTGTAGTCATTTGTCCTTCCTCCTAGAACCTGCAAAAAAACTAATACTTCTTCTGCAATGGAATGTAATATTATCAAAGGAGAGATGATAAATCTCTCTAGTTGTGATATTTACACACAAAACTAGGAATTTGCATTAATGAAACAAGTTCTCAAAGGAAAAATCAAAAGAATTCATACTTGTTTGGAATTAGTGCCTCAAGTTGATGTTTCTTATTTTCAACAATTTATTTCATTATTTACCTTTTCAAACTCTAATGATGGATTTCTTATTGTGTAGATCTTGTTGAAATATTTCCAACGATACTTGAATCATCAAAATCTGATTTTGTATGAGAAAGCTAGGCTGATTTGAACAATGAGGTTTTTCAATTGCAAATTGATGTTTAGCTACGGAATTGAAATTTAGTTGCAGAATGTGCATAGTTTTTGTAGCTAAAAATCTTGAATAAAAGGTTAGCCATTCATCTTTCATCATCAATCCAAAATTAATCAATGCCTTCAGAAAAGTGAGCAAATAACTTATTCATTTCATTGATTCAAAATTGTTTTTTTTTTCTTGACATGCGGTGACTTAGTGTGGCGACTTTGTGTGGTGACTTAGTGATAACACACATCTTGACTTCCCTTTGACCAGGGTTTTTTTATCGACTTGGATCAAATGAATATGACACCATCCATGTACTGACATTTTCCTAGCTACCCATGTGGTTCATTTCGTCTCTTGACACCTATAACCTATAGAAGTATGAAAATGGTTGCAGAATTGCCAGTTAGCTGCGGAATCAAGGTGTATTCCATAGCTAAAAGACAGTCAACCATCAGTTTTCTGATTTAAGTTATTTGAAAAGAGATTTTATGCAGCCAAGTACCAGGGAGAGAGAGCCTAAGATCACAGCTGGTGCACAAGACCAATTATTCATGATCTGCTATATTTTTTTAATTTTCTTCACTGTCTGCCTAAGAAATAAAAACATTGTAATTGGGTAATGAAGAAAAATATTTTTAGTGATGAAAAAATGTCAGAGTAATGGAAATGTATGATATTTTCAATAGCTTTGATGACTCCTTTGGTTCTGTCCTCACAATGAGACCCATCATTTTTGTTCTTGGCTACTCTTCAAAATTCCCTTTACTATTTGAGAAATGGGTGACTCCATCGATAGAAATCAGACGTTTATGGATATGGAAATGGAATGAAAATGTATATGGACGCTGATGACTATGACTAAAGTGATTGCATGTAAAAAATATGTGAAAACAGAGTAACTATATGCGTAGACTGTGTGAAAACAGGGTGTTTGTTATACACAGGTAGTATGAAAACGGAGTGACTGTGTATGAAAAGAGGCTGTGGAGATATGGAAAGGGAAAAAAACTTAGTGTAATGAACAACTAATCAGGGTTTGAGAGTTATATGCAGTCAACTTACGATTCACAGGAATTCAGTATTACCATTCACGAAAAATGTTGCTGCAATTCAAATCTCTACGAATCATGCAAGGTGTGTGACTATGCAAATAATGAAATCCATCCAAGTAAAGGGTCGAGCATTCTACGAAAAGAACATATGAATAGTTTTTTAAACAGGTGGAGTAGTGAAGTTCGATTGAAAACGACAGATCAGTTTGAAAGAGTCGTACTCAATTGGGATACGTCATGTATCTTGTTGTTAAACTGAAGTACAAGTCACGGATATCGTTAGTCATTAAAGACAAGAGGCATGGTGTAAACAAGATTGAATTCCAACACACAATGAGTTCCCAAATTGAATTTTCCCTCTCCAAGAATGCCGAGTTAAAACAATAGACTGTTCATCATTTTAAATTCGTTTTTCTTCACGCGGCATGCAAAAAGAGGCTTCAGAGAACCGAGAAATTATCCCAAACCGCTGTGAATTTCTTAAAATGGTTTTTGGGTTATCTAATTGACCCTATTGGAAAAATAACCCATGTTTTATTTTTTCCTAATTTGTTTTCATTTGGCCGAATCGTGCAGTTAAAGTTTAACGTTTTTATTGTTTTGCGTTTTTTTTTTGTGAGTTACTACTTTGGTGGTAAAATAAATTTCGAATTTTCTTACATGCAATCACAGCAGAGGAAATAGAGAATAAACCAGCCAGTATCAGGAAATTCTTGCAGAGATTTTACAACTTCAATAACTCCCACAAAGACTTTAGAAAGTCCTCTGGATGGTCGTTTGAAGCTTGGTTGAACACATACTTTGAAGTTTGGTTTTGATATTAGGTGTGGTCAGAAATAAGAGATGAGAGCCAACAAACAAATCTAACAAATTGAATATGGCATTTGGTAAATGATACTTTGGGAATTTGTTAAAATGCCGCCGCACAAATGAAACTTGTCTTGCTTACACAGAAAATTGGATTTGTCTTTCACTATTCTTATTTACAAATCAACGTTTTCCTATTGAACTAAAGCTCAGCTAATTTGCACAATTGGATTTTTCATTGACAGGTTTTGATGAAGTCCTAATCACAACAACAGTGGTTTTGATGAAGTCCTAATCACAACAACAAATTGGAATCTGATGGCTCCCAATTTTAGGCAGCAAAGGCTTCAAAGTAAATGTGCTAAAAATAGGATTTTGACTGCGGCCTTAAGCTGATTTTTTTATCAATCTGGGCTGGTGACTAGAATAGGATCCATGTCAGGACAATTCTGGACATGCCCATGTGGTTGGTTTCTTCATTGGATGCCTGTAACCTGCTAAACCTTGAAATTAACTGTGGATTTCACAGTTTGCTGCAGAATCAGACTGCATTCCACAACTAATTTGCAGAATCTTATTAAAACAGGACACAGTGTTTGGAGGACCACTACAAATCATAACCAGTCAATCTTGGACAGTTGAACCTATCAAAGCAATTTGACTTTTATTTATTTATTTATTTTTTATAGTATGTTTTTTTTTATTGAATCAATTGAAATGATGAAGTATATTTTGTCTCCTTTTTTTACATAACAATTCTTTTTTTGATCCTCCATATTACACAAAGTGTAGGAGGAGAGCATACTCAAGAATTATTAATTCTTTTTAGATGTAAGAAATAAGGTCTCCTAATTACACTTCCCCGGCAATGACACCAAAATTTCTAGTCAATTTAATGTCTTAAATTGCTCTACATAAATTATCAATCTGGTATTGTAAACTGATGAAGTGTGGTGCACCGTATGTGCTTACTTAACCTTTTTCTTACTTCGTTGCTCTATAGTTTATGTTGTTTTTGGGGTTTTGTTCTTGTTGGTTTCCTAAAGTGTTTAATACAATGGAAATCCTATTCTAAGGTCTTAAAAATACTTTTAAAGGTCAAGTATGGATGTAGATTTCAAGACAAGGTACATGTCCCTTATAGTAATTTCCAAAACTTAGCACTTCAAAAGATCTCAAGACATGCTAATGATAAAATCAGTACTTGAACAAAAGTGTAAATATGCAGCTACTTAAATCAAGCAAAAGATGAAGTGTTGATCATGAAATCACTGTCTTTGTTGCCCATCTAATTACAGAAATAAAATCTAAACTATTACACTCAAACAAACCAAAAATTGCAGACTAATGAAAGTAAGATCAATTTACTTCACTTATAATCCAATAGGTCACCAAGTAGCTTTTCAGGGTTAAGCCATGGATTTAGAGATAACGTCAAATAACATGAATAAATTGATATCTAAATTACCTACTTGCAGATTAATGAAAGAAAAACCAAATTACTTCACTTATAATCTGATAGCTTGCCAAGTAGCTTTTCGGGGTTAAGCCATGGCTCTAGAGATAACGTCAAATAACATGAAGAACTTGATATCTAGATTACCTACTTGCAAATTAATGAAAGCAAAATCAAATTACTTCACTTATAATCCGATAGCTCGCCAAGTAGCTTTTTAGGGTTAAGCCATGGCTCCGGAGATAACGTCAAATAACATGAAGAACTTGATATCTAAATTACCTACTTGCAGATTAATAAAAGGAAAATCAAATTACTTCACTTATAATCCGATAGCTTGCCAAGTAGCGTTTCGGGGGTAAGCCATGGCTCCGGAGATAACGTCAAATAACATGAAGACCTTGATATATAAATTATCTACTTGCAGATTAATGAAAGTAAAATCAAATCACTTCACTCCTAATCTGATAGCTCGCCAAGTAGCTTTTCAGGGTTAAGCTATGGCTACGGAGATAACGTCAAATAACATGAAGAATTTGATATCTAAATTAGCTAATAGCAACAAACAAATCTCACTAAAATCAAAGCATAACAATTGAAATTTAAAGGCTAAAAAGTTCAACAGAGAAACAAATCTCAGATCACTACTTGATGCAAAAACTACATTAAAAAGCTTGAGAAAAAACTAATAAGAAAATACAATAACATGTAAAGAAAAACTAATATACAATCAATCGGTTGAACACACTTGCATAAACTAAAATTGCATGAATGGAAAATCTAAACTATCAAACTTGAAAATAATAAAATGACATACATGAACGAAATCAAAGCAAAACTACAAAGCAAAATCTACTCTACGTTACATTATAATGTGCTCCATGACATCTACTTCACATCTCCTTCCATGTTGAGAACATTAAAGATTTATTCAAATTCTTCAAAATTACAAAGTACAAAAAAGCTCTTCAAAGCTTTCTAAAGCCATCCAAGAAGAACTACAAGCTTCAAGCTAAAGAGCTACCAAAAAGCTACAAGCTTAAGAACTAACAAACTAAGCTAAGAATAACAAATGAAGGAGAGAGATCTTCTATTTATACAAAAAGATGAGAAGCCATCTCATTAATGAGAGTCCATGAATCTCTCCCTTTACCTCTAGAGTCCTAATAAAAATAGGAACTGATAAGACACATGTCTTCTTAGAGTTTCAATAAAATTAGGAGATGTGACACATATCCTCATGATCCCATGATTCTTTCCACTCAAATTCGAATTTGGCCTTAGAGTGCCACATAAAGGTCTTCTAGAAGCCTCCTTTTAACCTACACATGTCAACAATCTCAACCCACTTGTTAGGTATAAGCATATGCACATTATTTCCTAGTTTTTAACCACAAATTCACTTAAAAAGGCTTAGAATTAATAATGTTTGGAAAAACATAAATTTGGCCCAATGATAATGAAAGTGGGATGAATGTGGTGACATAGTAGTGAAATGGCGGTGAAATGGAGGTGATATAATGGACATAATATTGAAAGTGTAATGGGAATGAATGACATTTTCAAGACCCAACAACCACCATCCAGTTAATGTCTCATCCACTGCAATACCTCCAACCTTCATTTTTTTCATGGCCACCATTCCTGAACTTTGTGTCGTCAGTTCATTTTAACCTTCAGAAATCCTTTGTTTCGTTTCATGTTGTAGATGTGGGATACATCAAGGCCCTCCTACAACGAGTCACTTCTTGTCGACATCAGCTCATTATCCAAGAAGTTGATTTAAAAACAACCCTTTTAGTACTTTGAAGCTTGCATACACCAATGGAAAGTTTCTCACTTCCAGTGACAGGTTGACATCAACAGCCTTCGATCGAAAGATTTTGCATAGTGTTCGACGTTGGATCATATATTCACACCACATGAATTGTACTATAGTACCTTGAAGGTCATTATCATTATCAGTGGCTCCTCTCGTGTCTGTTAATAGCTTACATCATTGGCTGGTAATCAGGCGTTGTCTTTCCATGTTCGACTTCAGAACATCTCTTCACATGGATTGACTTGTACATCGAGCGAAGATTGAACAAGTTTGAAGACCCCGGATCTAGTTTCATCCATCCGGGCTGTGATAGATTCAGGGACATAAAAACATTAAACGTACAAATGCTTTACACAGATGGTCATCCTAAACCATGGATGATGACTCTATATTTGAAGAATCACCAGTCTGTATCTGCAGACGACTATCTCATCTATGTACATGAAATGAATTTATAAAGCTGAGCATGGGAATGCCTCCCTCAGCTAGATCATCAAAAAATTATATTATGATGATGTATTATATTGTAACTTATGCAGGTCACCTTCCAGTTCAAAACTTCGGATCCTCATGATAAAGCATTTCACCCGATATCAATAGTTATGACTTCATGCTTTAGGGTGCAACTGTTATAGACATATTTGGGCACATCAACCCCAAACTTATATTTTGATAAACTAGGGGTCATCAACCCCTAAAAGAGTTGTTTCATGCCATAAAGGAACATACTCATCTGAATACATCATTCCCCAAAATTTCCACCTGAGAAACCATCCAGAAATGGCCTAATTTAAACCATATTAACTGCTCCAGTGGCAAAGTGCGATGCATACTGAGTGGTACACTGCCAGGGTGCGATGCATACTGATTAGGCCTTTTATAGGATGCGATGGGAAAGGATGGAAAAATGTCATGGATGACTCACACCCTTGCACACATCTATAAATGGATCTCCAATTCAAGAGATCCAGAGGCTGAAATATTGTGAATTGCAAGGAAGTGATAATAGTTTGTAATTGAGGGAGGAGCATTGTATTGTTGGAGTGATCTTGCTATTTCATGAGGTGAAGAAGGATTGAAGCTGGGAGGATGATGCTAGATCATACAATTGAGTTGTCATTCTCCCTTCTATTAATAAAGTTCTTCAAGTTTTCTTCCATATGATTGTGCAATTGTGAATGTTATCATTTGTAAATGCTATTATTTGTTCATTACATATTTGATTCTGTAATGTTTATATTGTAATAGATCATGATGCTTTGACGGTTCTTTGTTGCTGTACTTGTGTAGGTACTCTCCAAGTGTGTTAAGTACGGGGAGGAGTTGCAAGATCTGTCAAAGGGGAGAGAGAGAGAAAGCAAGGGAATAAGCAAAAGTTCCAGGTTGGTTCCATTATCTTTCTCTTATCTGTTACACATAGAAGAAATATTTGAATTGCTTTAAACTATTGTTTCTAGAGTAGCTGCCAAACCTAGAGGGCTAGCATTCATTAGGAATACCAGTTTTCCCAGAAACAGAAACAGAAGGATATTAAATCCATTAAATTGAGGAACTGGTTCTAGAGAAATATATATTTGGTAGTGAAGGAGTGGGAACCGATTTTCATTTTGAATAGGCAGTTGGTGACCACACAAGCATTTTTAGTTAAGTTACCATGCCTACCAATCGAGCTCTGGAAATAACAACATTCTTTGGATTAATCAGGAAATTTTGGGTAAGTTCATTTGCTTTGGCCCAAACCATTACGTCAATTTTGAGAAAGTAGAAGTACACATGTGTGTAGATATGGATTTAAGGAAGAGCTTGTAAGACATCTTGGCATGATAGTTTATGAAGGATGGAATTTGTCATAAATTGTTTATGTTTAAAAATAGACCATTTTGTTTTCACTGGTGTCATCAATATGGAAATCAAGGTTCAAACCTAGAAATGGACTTTGGACTCTAGTTGGCTAAAAGAACAAACCAACTTTGGACTCAAGTTTCCCAAAAGAATAAACTACATGCCTACACAGGGAAAAGAAAAAGTATCTCTTATTTCTTTGTGTTTATTTTTTAACAATTCCTTTCAACATTTTTTTCGTTGTATTTAAGCGCCAACCACAAGGATTTCAAATAAATTGCGGTACCTCTAAAACTTTTTGGAGCGGAATGTTATGCAACCAACTCACAAAATAGAAGAAAAGATACATCAATGACTTTGAAATCAACCTCTTCGAGGGGGAAACCTCCTTTACATTACACAAATGAAGAATTCTTGGATGCTACAAATGACAAAATATTATTTCTATATATAGGAGTCTAAGGGGTCACAATATAATTAAGACCAACATAACAATAATAATATAAGGGCATAAGAGTAAAAATAGTGGGCTTCTATGGGGCACAATAATAACAATATGGGGCAATAGGGGCACAAAAATAACAATAAGGGCTACAATGACAATAGTAATAGGGGAATCACTAGTATTATAGGGACCTAAAATTCCCCTCCTTCAAAAAAGTGTTGTCCTCAACGCTTGAGTAGTTCTAGATGTTTGTATAAAATTATCATCCTCCCATGTGGAATCTTCAGTAGGTATGTTCTTCCACTTGATGAGATACTCCGAAATTGATTGATTTCGTAGCTATCGAGTTCTTGTTTCTGTGACTGCTCCAGGTTCCAATATGATTTTTCCTTCTTTGTCAAGTTCCAGAAATATTGTTTGAATTGGGAGCTTGTCACATATAACCTTATTTAAGCATGAAACATGGAAAACTAGGTGCACTCGGGAAGCTATAGGAAGTTCCAATTTGTATGTCCTAGTACCAATATTTTGCAACACCTTGTATGGACCATAATAATTTGGTGATAATTTATTATTCGTCTTAGCTTGCTTGAGAGACATTTTTTTATATGGTTGTAGCCATAGAAATACCCAGTCACTTAGATCAAAACTTCTTTCGCTACGATGTTGATCTGCCCGTTGTTTCATTCTATTATGTGTCAAAGTGAGGTTATCCTTTAAGAGTTGGAGAACTTGTTTTTGATACTCAATTTGACTTTCTACTGCTTGAACCTTAGAATTTTCTCTTAAATATGATGTGATGGATGGTGGATGATATCCATAAAGTGCTATAAATGGGGTCATTTTTGTTGCAGTATGGAAGGAAGTGTTATGCCACCATTCAACAAGAGGAAACCATTTGACTTTGTTTACTATCTTAGTTTTCCCATAAGATTGAGGATGATAAGATGAGCTATGAGCTAATTGAGTACCAAGACAAGAAAATAATTCTGTCCAAAAATTTCTAGTGAAAATAGGATCTCTGTCACTTACAATAATCTTGGGTTTCCATGTAGCTTTTGAATTGTCTTCCATAAATGCATAGAAATTGTATAGCTTTAAATGAAATGAGATAATGCAAAAAAGTGTGCATACTTGGTAAGGTCTGTCAACTACCCACCATGATGACACTCTTTCCTTCGGACTTGGGTAAACTTGTGATAAAATCCATTGAAACCTCCTCCCAACGTTGAATTGGAATGGATAAAGGTTGTAATAAACCTGGGGTCTTAATTGTTTCAACTTTATTTTGTTGGAAAACCAAACATTCTGCCACAAACTTTTGAATATCAGAGTTAAGGCCATCCCAAAAAAATTCATTCTTAACCTTGTGGTAAGTTTTTAAAAATCCTGAGTGCCCTCCTAAGGGGGAGGTGTGCAATTCCATAAGAATATTTTGTTTGAGTTGGGAATTCTTACATGGGCATAAGTGATCTTTGTACCATAACGAATCATTTTTCCATCTAAATCTATCAGATGTACTGGGATCTTGTTGTAACTTTTGAATGAGTGCCCACACTTTTTCTTCATTCTTCCATTCATCCCTTGCTTCATTTATCCAATCTGGTTGGATAATAGAAATGGCACAAAACAATGCTTCCGCATCCTCATCCTTTCTTGAGAGGGCATCTGCTACAACATTTTGCTTCCCTTTTTGGTAGATGATTTCAAAGTCATAACCCAACATCTTTGTGGCCCATTTTTGCTACTTTTTTGAAGATAATATTTGTTCTAAAAAGTATTTAAGACTATCATGGTCCATTTTTACCTTGAAGTGTCTTCCCATTAGGTAGGGTCGCCATTTCTTAAGTGAAATTAGTATTGCCAACATTTTCTCATAAATAGCTTTTTGTAAATACTTTCCTTTGATTGCACAAATTTCAAAAGCAATGGGTCTTTCTTCTTGCATTAATACAACACCAATTCCATTTCTGGAGGCATCACATTCTACAATAAATATTTTTGTGAAGTTTGGCGTGGCTAAGACCAGTGCTTGCCACATTTCCTTTTTAAGATGTTCAAAGGCCTTCGTTGCTTCTATAGTCCATGAAAATGCATCTTTCTTCAATAATGTTGTTATAGGTGCTACTATTCTCCCATAATTCTTAACAAACTTGTGATAATACTCTGTCAACCCAAGAAATCCTCACAGATGCTTTATGGGTGTAGGGATTTTCCATTCCTTAATGGCTTTGATTTTTCTAGGTTCTACCTTAACACCTTCATGATGTACAATGTGACCCAGATATTCCACCTCTTGTACTCCAAAGAAACATTTGGAACTTTTTGCATATAATAGTTTCTCCTCCAATAGTTTGAGCACCCTGTCAACATGTTGAACATGATCCTTCTAAGACTCGTTGTAGATTAGCATATCATCAAAAAATACTAACACAAATTTTCTAAGGAAGGGTTTGAAAATGAAATTCATCAAATATTTAAATGTAGAAGGTGCATTGGTAAGGCCAAAAGGCATGAACAAAAATTCATTATGACCTTTATGAGTTCTAAATGTTGTTTTGGGAATGTCTTTAGTCTTCATTCTGATTTGATGAAATCCTGAACGAAGATCCAACTTGGTGAAGTAAATTGATCCATTCAATTCATACAATAATTCATCAATGACAAGAATGGGAAATTTATCTTTAATAGTGAGCTTGTTGAGCTCCCTATACTCCGGACACATGCACCATGATCCATACTTCTTGTGCACCAATACTATTGGAGTAGAGAAATAACTTTGACTAGGTTGAACTATACTAGCTTCTAGCATTTCTGCAACCATACGTTCAATTTCACTCTTTTGGGCTTAGGGATATCTGTAAGACCTGATGTTTGGAGGTACACTTCCTGGAATCAAGTGAGTAGCATGATCATGATCATGAATAAGTGCAAGGCCTTTGGGAGTCTCAAATACCTTCGAATGATTGTCCAAGACTTTTTGGAGATTTGGAGAAATAGATGATTTCGATGTGGTAACCTCTAAAGAATATAATCGTGAAATTATGTCTCGTTATTATTTCTTTAGAAGATTTTTCATTCTGTTATCATTTCCCTGCGATACCCCTTAATTCAACTTCCTTTCCTTCCAATTTTTTCTTTTTATGAAAACTTCTTGAAAATTAAAAGTTATCATACCCAAATATTGTAGACATTGGAATCCTAGTACAACATTAGCACCACCCATTGAACGGAAAGCATTGGGCTATTCAATACATATTCTCCCATGGATAGCTTGATATTATGGCAGTTTCTAGAGAAATTTATGGTTCCTCCACTTGCAACCATCACTTGACACTTTGGTGCTGGATATAGGAAGAAATTCAATTCCTTGGCTATCTTACAATGAATAAAATTATGGGTACTTCCCAAATCAACCAACACTATTACCTTTTTCTTCTTGATATGTCATTCTATCTTGATAGTTTGAGGAGTGGTAATTCTAGCCAATGCATTACAGATATGGTTAGATTCATTTCTTCCTTCTCTAGGGTTTGTTCCTGGTGTATATCCTCTTCTTTTGACATTTCTTGTTCCTTTGATTCCTCCTCTTCACAATCTATGTAAAATAATTTCTTCTCAGAACACTTATGACCTTTAGTGTATTTTCTATCACAACTGTAACAATGCTCTTTTGCTTTTTTTTCTTCCAATTGTTGTGGTGTCAACCTTGTATGTTGTGTAAGTCTAGGGGCAACAACACTTCCATATTTATAGTTGTGAGTGGTAGGCTTTCGTGTTGCCATAATTATGCTTTCCGTTTTTCTTGCCAACCTGAATGCCTTCTCCAATGAATCAGGTTCCCAAAGGCGAACCTCATGTTGGATGTTATCCTTTAAAGTTGCTATGAACACATCAATCCTCTGATCCTCTGGAATATATTTTACCCTTATATTCAATTTTTTGAAGTCCTCAATGTGCTCCATCATTGAACCCTTTTGTTTGAGATTTATCAATTGGCTAAAAAAGGTGTTACTTTTTGTATCCTCATAATGTGCTATCATTTCTTCCGTAAAACTTTCCCAAGTGACAATTTGTTTACGAGATCGAAGCCATCTATACCATACAAAATGATTTGGTTCCAAATATAAAGTTTCAATGTGTACCTTTTGTGTGTTTTTCACATTATGGAGATCGAAATATTGCTCCATTTGTAGTATCCATGTTACAGGATCCTTTCCATCAAACTTCCTCATATCGATATTTGAAACATGGTGGGTCTTCAATTTGATGTTAGAGTCTATGAAATCATTATTAAAATTTCTTTTGTTCTCATCATGAGTTTCCTTTACTACCCTTTCGCCATTAGTAAGCATTTCTTATAACAACTTTCTCAGATTTATCTTCAAATCTTCCATGTTGCCTTTCAGTTTTTCTTCTATACCATCCATCTTAGCTTCCACGCCATTCATATTAGCTTCCATGCCATCCATCTTAAATTCCACGCCATCCATCTTAGCTTCCATGCCATCCTTCTTAACTTCCACATCTTTCTTTAAACCATCCATCTTAGCTTCTGTTACTTTTTGCGAGAGTGAATTTTGTTGCACTTGGTCTCATAATTTTGATATATCATGTTGCATTTCTTCCTCTTCTTCATGAGTCATGCTAGAGGTTTCAGGTTTCTTACTAGGTGTTCCATTTTATTTCTTCGAGACATCAATTAATGATAATTATGCTTCACTATGCCCTTTGAATTCCTTCAAACTATTTTTTCAAACCAACTTATGCAAAATAAAAATAAAATAACTACACACATTTTTTTCGCTTTGTAAGAGCTCGATATTGAATCTATTTTATCTCTGTAGTTTCCAATCTCCAAGGTCTGAATTTTTTTCTTGCGGTATCCCTCTGAGTCCTCTTTCTAACCAAACAAGTGTGATCAAGATTGGATTCTCTAAGGAAGAGTTATGCCAAATATCTCATGTTGACCTGATTATAGACTGGTTCAATAGAGAAAACTTGTACTAAGTGCCACGTGTCACTGTTTCAACCTTCAGACTTGAAACCGATACATAGAAAACTATAGTCTGTCTCTTTCTGTAATTTTTTACAAAATTTCAATTTGATGCTCAGAGAGAAAGTTATGACGATTTTCCCCAGGTCACTTGTTTGAGATATAATTCATAAGCCTGAAAAAGCCCTAACTTCCTTGGATCATATCTATGAAAATATAGCGAGACAACATCTGAAATTTGCACCTGAGGTTTATCAAGATTTTGTCACAAACGGGTTTTAAGTTTAGCTTTTGAAAAGTCATAGAAATTCTTTTATAGAGAAAATTCCACAATGACTTGTTTGAAGTAGTGAAACCCTAGAATCCAAAGCTCTGATACAAATTGTTATGCAACTAGCTCACAAAATAAAAGAAAAGATAGATAAATAACTTCAAAATCTGCCTCTTTGAGGGGGGAAACTCCTTTACATTATACAAATGAACAATTTTTGGATGATACAAATGAAAAAACCCCCTTTCTATATATAGGAGTCTAAGGGGTCACAATATAATCAAAGCCGACATAACAATAATAATATAAGTGAACAACAATAACAATATTGGGATTCTATGGGGCACAATAGTAACAATATGGGGGCAATAGGGGCACAACAATAACAATAAGGGCTACAATGAAAATAGTAATGGGAGAATCACTAGTATTATAGGGACCTAACACAAAATGTGTATCCATGGGCATAGCAGAGGCATGCAATGATGAGAAATGATGATTCACTCTTCTCCTTGAGAGATTTCTTCAACTTCTTCTATTTGTCATGAAGTGCTGCCTTGGCGGTCCTCATATTTAACTGAAGATAACGCTTCTTGCATAGAGTCTTCACCGAAATGGAAATGGTGTGGCACTGCCAACTTTTTCCATCCTACCTTTTACATCACAATTCATCCTTTTCCATGTTGTGCAAAAGCCAGAAATCATGCAGGAATTCAAAGATGTTGAAGAGTTCGATGTCGAGACCTCCCAGTCCTCTATAGGAAGTGGAGGTGGAAACATGTAGTTTAACTTCCACACTAGTCCAGGTTTGATTCCTGTGAAGGCCTACAAGGGTTTTAAAAGTACATATATCTATGATAACATGATAAATAACACTTCCAAGCCTTGCATGTCTCTATCCAAAGGTCCTACCCTATGCTGCCAAGAAACTTGGGGCTCTACCTCATATGGATTTGGAACTATGTGAAGGGAATATGCCTATGCTACAAGATCTTGAACATGCTATAAAACTAAAATGGATGTTGTGGATTTGGACCAAGGGACTCTACCTCAGATAGATTTGGAACTACGTGAAGGGAAGCTACCTCTTCTACAAACTCTTGAAAAGACTATAAAACTAAAAGGGATTCTATGGATTTGGATTAAAAATTTGAGAGTGTAGCCATCTGAGTAAACAATTGTGTGTGAAATCGAATGAAGCCAAACTATGGTAGGCTCTAATACAAGATTTGGTGGCAAAGAGAATATGAAATGAAGACAAGTGGAATATTGTGCCAAAACATGTGTGAGCCATGTGTAAACCCTCAACAACCTTTTAAACACGAAGATATGTGTTTAAATATATATTTAAATATATACTCTTAAGTGGTATAAAGATAAAACGTTTTCTAACTAATGTTATCATTAGCTAATAGACACTAAAAACTCTATGAGACATTTTGTATCAATTGACATTTACTCTAAGTTTTAGTACATATTACCTCAATATGAGGCCAAATAAGACCTCCAAGTTGTGTATTGGTTGAACTAACGATGAGATAAAGCTCATAGGTAGATGAAAAAGTATTTTATAAGATATAAATCAAAAACATTAAGTTAAATTGAGCTGGTTAACTTTGGTTTTTGTGGAGGGAATAATGCGAAGCTGAGAAATGATTACAATAGTCCCTGCCATCCCTAAAGGGGCAGGGACTAATAACATATTTAATTTAAGATTTTGATTTAGCAATTTTCATAAATAATAAATTTTGAATTTTGAATTATTTTTATTTTCAAAATTTATTTCGTCATACGAAATTGTTCAACATTACAACATTTTTATATTTTAAATTTATTGACAATATCTATGGATACAACATCTATTTAATTAATTTATATAAATAATATACAATTTTTGGTTTATAAAAAATTAATTAAATCTAAAATTTTAATTTGAAAATTTTAAATATATATCTTTTAATTAATTGATTATAAATTTTGAAATCTTATTTCTTTGATTTTATATAAGACCTTCATCTCAAAGGAAAGTGGCTATTTTTTGAAGTAATCTATATTATAAATGAAATGGTTTTATTAGCCATTATTTTTTTCACTATCTTTATCAATCTCGAATTGCTGCCAGCTTGACTAGGTCAGTTCCATATTAGTTTTTGTTTGAGTGTAGCATTAATGGTGCATGGTAGTGGATTGCCAAATGCCAAAAAATTCAAATAACAAATAAAGGATATTTTCCCATATTCTTTATTTTCTTTTCCTTCCCTCCTCTATTTGCAATTTGGCTTGGCTAGACTCCACTATGGCAATCAATTTTTTCAACATGCAATAGGATTTGGATAATTTATTATTTTGGATCCACCCACAATTGGAGAAACATTGGCAGTAAGTAAGGGTTTACATTGGTTTTGTTGTAGGATGCATCATACACTGATTCTCTTTGGAAAATGGTTTTGTTAATGTACTCCTTTTTTGGCTTTATTGCAGGATGCATCAGAATGGTTGGCGATAGATAAAGTTGTTACTAAGGAACACACAAGGTGAGTGAAGATAGTGGTGATGTCACTAACAGTGTCATTAGTAGCCAAAAAATTAAATGGAAAAACCATCATTATCATTGCCACTACAACTGGGATCAAAATTCTCTGCTACTCCATATCTTTGGCTAAAATTAATGACATTATACGCCATCCAAACAAACAAATTAACATGCCATACAAGAAAGTTTCTAAGAAGCTACATAACAAGGTCATTGCATTCTACCACCAAAACGAACATGTTATAGAACAATGCAAATGGGCATAATTAAACAAAAATCCATGGAAATATCATGGAAGAAAGATAAAAGACATGTGAGGCCACACAAATATGTATTCAAACCGAAGTGTTTATACCTATTTTTGGTGGACTCTTTACACCTTTAAATTTGATTAGGTGGTAAGGGAATTGGAAATTTCCTTGTGAGAATCATGAGTCAGGGAACCTCATGGGTATGTTCCAATGCTTTTAATCATCTGATAGCCCCTCATGAGGGTGGGGGTGGGGGGAATATGTGAGAAAATATAATATATGTTTATCCCCCACCCATTTTCTCACAAGGATGGGGTTTGGCGTGGGGGGAAATATGAGAGAAAGCATATTGGGTTGGTGTGGGGGAAAATATTAGAGAAAACATAATATGTTTTCTCTCATATTTCGCCATCACCCCCACCTTGATGGTGGAGAAAACACATGATGGGTGGGGGTGGGGAAAAATATGAGAGAAAACATATTCACCCTCATGAGGGTGCGATGGGGAGGGGAAAATAAGAGAAAACATAATATATGGGAGGAAACAAATGGTGGATGGGGGGGAAGATGAGAGAAAACTTAATACAATGGGATGGGGTTTCTAGAACAATTTCATTTAGTGATTAAGTACAATAAGGGAATCACAAACAAGTTAGTTGACATGATTTGAAGGCCACCCACATCGAAGAATGTAACTTTGGGAACTTTCATGCACATGGAGCCATTCACCCATGATACATACAAAGAGGTATATTTAGAGGATGGGGACTTGAAGGAGGTGTTTCAGTAGTTGAAGAGTTGGAGCCATGTGCACGATGGCGAGAACACCGTTGTCTACCATCTCTAGGATGGGTTACTCTACAGGTTAGATAAGCTAAGTGTTCCTAAAGCTAAGTGATTGCAGATAATTAGAGAGACTCACTCCTCGAAGGTTGCAAGGAACTTAGGTTTAGGGAATATTGTTGCCAACTTACAAAGATATATGTATTGGCCCATGACGCAAAAATAGGTAGCTAGGTTCATAAGAGGATGCATGCTTTGTTGTATTAGCAAGCCTAGTAATAGGAAACAAGGTCTATATCATCCCTCACATGTACCCACTTGTCATTGGGAAAACATTTCCAGAGACTTTGTAGGAGGTTTACCAACAACTAAGAAGGGACACGACAACATGTTCATTGCAGTTGGTAGGTTCAACACGATGTGTGCCTTGATGCCCTGTAAAGAGATCATGAGTGGGCAAGAAGCACCAGACTTGTTTTTTAGACATGTGTGGGTGAACTTTTTGACACAAAGGAGCATCATTTTAGAAAGGGACACGTGATTTCTTAGTGCATTTTGGACTACATTGTGGGAGAATATGGAAACCATGTTGAAGAGGTCTACAACATTCAATCCACAGACATATCGATAGACAAAAGTAGTGAACGAAACATTGGTGAATCTTTTGAGGGGTTATAAGCAGAAGCATTGGAAGACATGATATCAAAATCTGGTATATATACAACACTCTTATAACATAGTAGTCCACACTTCTACTCATAAGTCTCCATTTAAAACTTGTTTTGGATATTTTCCACCTTCACCTTTGGATATTACATATGGTTAGAAAGGAGGAGTGAGGGAGGATCTTATCTGGGATGCCTTTAGGGTTGAAAAAATTGTATAGAAGATCAAGAAAATCCATATACAAGTACAAGAGACGATTTAGAAGTCATAAGAAAAATATAAGGTCAGCCATGATCAACACAAAAAAAGAAATTGTTCCATTTGTGAGACAATAATGGCTATAGTTGAATGAGGAGAGTCTACCGGGTCCTCGTAAGAAAATCAAGGATTTGCGGTATGGTCCCTTCAAGATACTGGAAAAGGTGGTTGATAATGCCTATTGACTTAGTATACCACAATACATGTGCATTTAATCAGTTATGAATGTAGAGAATTTGAAATTATATAAGCCTTCCATGCTAGATTAGGAGGAGGAACAAGCCCTAACTTCTGTGGAGGACTTGACACCATATGCTCAAGGAGAGTTGAAAAAAGATATAGTTTTGCAAAAGATGTCTAGAGCTACAAGACAGGGGCAACATCACCTTTGGAATATTTGGTTTTGTTGTAGCAACTACAACATCCTCCAAAAATTTTCCTTAGCTTCGTTTTGGAGCCTCCCTACCAACCATCCTTAGTAGCATGTCTTGCACTACCCAGGTACATATGCTTTCAATTGAGTTTCTTTGGCTTATCAACTTTTTTTTGCTAACTTTTTTGTATCTTACCTGCAAGCTGACATCCCGTGACTTGGTTTTCAATTGGTTCTTTTGATGACTTAGAGAATTGCGTAGAACTAGAGGGAAACCAACCTTTCTCTCGAGAATTGCATAGAGTATCAAGGCATCCAACTACTCTCCATAATTGCACAGAGCATGCAGCCTACCTTCCCCTTCAAAATTGCACAGAGTAGCCCATCACTGGGCTTGCTCCCATAATTTTCATAGTTCTGGTTGGCATATTTGGCTTCAGTCCAGAAATTGCGCGGAGCTTGAGGCGCAGCCAAAGCTACTCAACCCAGAAACTGCCTAGAAGTCACTCCAGGGCTTGTTGTCTGTTGCATGTGCTCACAAGTTGACTGGTTCCCTCCAGGACTGAATAATCTTGCTTTGCATTCATGGTAAAATTTTTACTAACAAAATAAAAAGCAAAAAGAAAAAAGCATCCCTATATTTTAGGGATCTATATTTAGCAGTTGGGGTTTACATGTAAAAACCATTTTAGAAACCTCCCGCTAAGTGTCGCTTTTTCATAGATATGTGGTCTGCACGTCATAAGCCTTGATCTTGTCAACACTATTTGTTCGACACTTAAGAGCTAATTCTTCATTTTGATCCTTGGAGCTCTAGCATCCCCAATGCATCTAGGATAATTTGACACACTTAGCACACATTTTTCTAGGTAAGTCCGCTTTTCATGTATTTTCCTACTTTTCTATCGCTTTTTCTATTTCGGTTTGTGTGGGTGTTGTTTTCTTGGTTTTGTTGAATGATTGTTGTCCTTTTAATGCATGTTAGCTTGTAGAAGCATTGTATCAAGTTTTCCATTACATCTCCTTGCTGTCGTATGCATGACATTGTTTCTGCACTTAAGGTTGTCGTTGTGGTGACTCACCGCACACACTTAGTTTCTTTCCCATTTTACTGAATATTGCACTCACTAATTACATACATGTTCATTCACTCATGTTTTCACCTAGCTTCACACATGCATTAAGTCCTTATAGTTTTCAGTCGCCTCTCGGTGGGTCTGAGTTGCCTTGGCCCGTACCTTGCCTTTCTTGGCTTGGACTGTGCATTTTTGGGATGGAAGGCCTTGCCCTGCTCCCAAAAATTGTACAGAGTCTGCCTCACACTGGCCTCCTAGGTTGTGCTTTGCGAAATTCTGAGAGGCAATGCCTCAGTTGGCCCCCAAAATTGCGCAAAGCAATTTCTCGGGTTGCAGTCATGCTGACTGAAACTGCACATTGCACAGTTCTAGTCCTTGGTAGGCCA
Source organism: Pinus taeda (assembly GCA_000404065.3). NCBI lineage: Eukaryota > Viridiplantae > Streptophyta > Pinopsida > Pinales > Pinaceae > Pinus > Pinus taeda. The sequence continues at coordinate 14,260 of APFE030827265.1, read as the reverse complement.
AGATGGATTGTGCTCTACGTATTTTTAACAGTCAGTCTCACTAGTAGCCTAGACTATGCTCTGCACAGTTCTGGCAATCAGTCTCCCAGCCTCCGAGTGAAATTTGCGCAAATCTTCCATTCAATCACCCAGGTGTGTTGCATGTCAGACTTCAAGTTGTTTTTGGTTTTCAACTGATAGTTTGCTTTCCATGAGTGTTTCTTTATTTCCAAGTATCACAGGTGTTCAACAGTCTCTCAGCAGTATAGGTACAATGGCTTCCAAGAGAGAAAGGTCGAAGGATACCATTGAAAGCGCAACTAGAGATGTGGTCGAGAAAGTGTCTATGAGCTTGCCCATCTATGAAGACACTAAGTTGTTCATAGAAAAGGAAGTCAAGATCAAATGGTAGGACATCAATGACATATTTTTAGGCACCTTTAAGAAGAATCTGGAGGACCACAGGGTCTATGTCAACATACATAAGTCTGGCTTGTACCAGGTTGCATGTAGGTATCCCGCGTTTCCATGCACGAACATGATCCATTGGATTATCTCACATACTGATCTAGAGACAATGCATTGAGAAGTGTTAGTGGAATGGAAATTGCTATCTTCAAGGCAGAGAACTTCCAAGAGATGTATCACTTTTCACAGCTGGTGATCACAATGGATGCACCCTTCACTAGGCCCAATAACGATGCAAACTCAAGAGACATCTTAAAGAGTTGGGTGAAAGAGCCATCTAATTTCAGGACAACACCCAACCAGGTATACAAGACAAAGATATTATATAAATCTTATCAGTTCTTGGTCATCTTTGCTTGCCACTTATACAGCTAGGAGAGTACAAAAACCTTCCCACAGATTTGGGTTATTGTGTTGGATCAACTAGTGAACGAAGGAAGACCTTTCAGTTGGTCCGAAATGTTGGCGCTCCAGCTGAAGGGAAAAGTAAGAGATGCCCGACATCTTCCCAAGGGTTAGAAAGCAAATATCTTCATGTCCACCAACATTCTTGATGCAATCTGTGATCGCCAGCAATTCCCTCGCTTGGGTTGGGCATGGACACCTTCAGAAACCTTTGTGCACACTTATTGCAGGTTGTTCTCTGAGTCTAGTTACCATGGAGTTATACTACATCTATTTGACCACTTCGTCACCCCAGTGTATAGGATGATCTTTGAGCAGGATCCGCCTTGCATGTCACAGGAAACAATGGAGGCATTGGTTAACATAACAGATTGGTATACCTCACCCCTTGGCACCTTCATCCGAATGTACAACATGGGGAAGTCTCCGCATGTTTTACCAAAGTTTTCCATTGATAAGATGGTCATGCAAGAATTTTCATCACATCTCGAAGAGGGTTTCAACGAGACTGCATAGGAAGAATAAGGCACCTTGGCCCACTCATCTTTTGCAGATTGGGTTGTATGAGATGCAAAACCTCAAGCATGCTGAGGCCGAGACAGAGGAATTCAAGAGGTTCACCTTCGACACCAGAAGTTTCAATCCATATGACTTGCATAACTTAGTAGAGGACCAATGTGCGAGAGTGTATCATCCTTGGCTCCATGCGGCGTGTCATTTGTCTGAGGAAGACCCATTGCGATACTGCTATAACTCCTCAAGGCTCAGTGAACTAGTTAGAGTGGTTAGCAGTGCATAAGGCAACATCATCTCAGAGAGCAACAACATTAGTAGCAGTAGAGGGCAGTAGGCATGTTCATGACAAAGGCAAGAGGAAGGTTGCTGATAGTGCAGAGGTAGAGAAAAGTTACAAGTTCAAAGTAGATCCACTTGTATTAAGAGCAGCTTTGGAGATTTAGGAAAAGAGGTGACAATGCGATATAAGGATTGTGTAAAGACAGAGGGAGAAGCAGAAGCCAGAGAAGGCATAAAAGGAGTTGCAGGAGTTGAAGAAATAACTAAGGGAAGAACAAGAGTTGTGAAAAAGAGAGAAGGAAGCACAACAGGAACAGGAACATTAGGAGGCGTAACATGCACACATTGATGAAACTACACTGATACATTTTATTGATTCATCAAAACAGCTGGAAGATAGAAAACGGGGTGAGTAGTCGCAAGAGAAATACTTTTCTTAGGAGATTAAATAGATGTTGGAATAGATGGACACAAATGTGGTTCAACCAAAGAAATATTAGGACATAGAACTCATGCCCAAAGACTAAGAGGTCACTACACCGACTTCACCAGATCCAGGAGTAGAGAAAGTCCCAAGTGATCAAGGAGACACTAGAATCCTTGAAGACAATCTGGAAGCAATGGTGCACAACATATCTTTTGATGAGTCATAACATAGAGTTGTGCAGTTGCACAGAGTGCCCACTCCGGATGTCCATGTATCTCCTGCAAATTTTCAAGAATGAGCGATCATGTCTGATGTGAGCAAAAATCCAGCCGCATTGGCTGATGCTACAAAGGCATATGCTACGGCCACCAGCTCAAGTGTGATATTCTTGATAACTAAGAATAAGTGCATGGCTAAGGAGCTGCAAGTGTCCAAGCAAGGAGAAGAGAAAGCTACAACATCCACCAGAGCAGAGTTGAAGAAAGAGATACTTGATGAAGTATCATCTCTCAAACAATCATGGAGAAGTTTTACTAGGTTTGTCACCACACATAAGTTAGTTGTCCATCTTAATGGTTGGTAGCAGCATTGTGCTAGGAGAGCACACATCTTGACAAACCTACACAATGTTGTCGATCACATGCAGATTTGGACAACAAGGTACAATGGATCCCCGCTGTACTTGCCAAGATGATGAAGCCAAAGGCAAAGGAGTTTTGGGCATGCATCTAGAGTCAGATTTAGAACTATGAGGAACTTCCATAGCTCATCACAAGCTTACAGGCTTCACATGCATGAGTGTTCAGGAGCATGGATGTCATTGTGCGTACGCATGCAATCCCATTCATTGGCACATTCACTGAGGTGAGAGTAAAGAAATGAGTTCGACTAGAGCTGGACATGTACTTCGAATAGTTGATGTGCATAGCCACCATCACATATTTTCATATGAGCGCAAACACTATGCACCAATATGTCGTTTGTATGGATACACTCAAGACCATGATGCACATGTTATCTGATGAGTTGGACATAGGTGCCAAATCAATGTACCCAGATGCAATGGAGGCAAGAGTTTTCTTTCAGAAGGATGTCACCATGGAGTACGTGGACACCATAATAGATTACCAAGATTAGCATTAGTTCGCTACCATCGATCATTAAGAGGATGTCGAAAAGTTAGTCTTCCCATAGTTTTCTGAGTCTTAGAGATGTCTTGTATGGCTTTCTAAAGCCCATTTTTGTCTCACATGGGTACATGTGCATCTTGTATTGTAAACATGTCGTAAAGTGAAAGACCAAGTGTCAATAGTCGAATGTAAACAATCATGTGTAAGTTGAAGAGTCATGAGAGTAGTTGAAGAGTCACAAATGGGAATGTCAAGGCTCACCTTACCCTTTGCTATATATAGAACCTCATAGCTCATTATGTAGGCTTTTTGGAGCCAAGATTCTGCTAGGTATAACTTAGAGAAATATTGGAGTGTATTGTAATGAGCCTTGGCTTCCCCATAATGTAGAGAAAGTACATCTCTTTGGAGGAGTAGGCGATAGTGACTGTAATGTTTCGCTATCGAGGCTAGTGGTTTTCATGGTTGTATGTATGATTGGACCTTTCAATCTTTTAATATAACAAAGTTAACACATTTCATGCAGATATTATTATTGTAGATCGACTATACTAGTTACTCTAATGATGTATGTAGTTGTAATTTACGCATGTATGTATGGAATATTCTGTATGTGTTTGTATGAATCTTATTGAAGTGTGTTGTTGGTATAACTCATCACTTTGGATCGTAAGCTATCCTACTTTCTATCTCATGATGTATTTCATATCGTGTGTTCCCTTCTAAGCTGCATGTTACCACAGGCTTCTGAGGGGTGCACTCATCTCCCCTTCCTTGTGTTAGAGCCTTTCATGCACCTTCCCTAACTTGTTGCAAGGTCACACCATTTCTTGTAACAAGGACATATTACTTACCTCTGTGCACAACCTCAGACAAGGTGATACTATACTACCCACTGCTGGGACTCCTACTCCAAACTGTCTGAGGTCTAGTTGGGACTTCTTACTGAGGAGATCCCCTTACATTTTGGCGGGTCTAACACCGTCAACATTTATGGTGCTAGAAGGAGGACCATATGACAAGCTGAGTCCTCACATCCTATTTTGAATCTTCACACACTTATCATGGATATTGTTATACTTAACCCTTTGCAATTATTGTCCAAAGGACATCCCTTTGAAGTCGAGAGGGAGTTATTTGATGACTTCTTTGAACTTGGGTATGATGATGAAGGTGAAGTGGATTGGCTTGAGAACTTAGATGACTTCCATGCATTCATGGAGAATGTGGAAGGTTTTAATGAAATATAGGTTTGTATGCTACTCGCACACATAATTCATGAATACCCATTCCTATGGTGTCGCATGCTACCTCCTAATTACATGCACTCATTCAAGCAATTCAGTGATCTAATAGAATCTTTTTTCCATCATTTTGATCCTGAAGCAATTGATAAGAAAATGTTAAAACAACGGAAGGCCTAGCATGAATCACTAATGGATTTTTGGAAGTGCTTATGTCTATTCTCTTTTGAAGCTTTGAAAGGTCAGATGAAATTCCAATATCTTTGGGATAGATATGAGTATGTCTGGCTCAAATCACTCTGTCCCAAAGTGAAGAAAAATCTCAAACCCCACTCAGCATACTTTGGTGATGAAGCTGCACAATCACAAGAAGACAGTTACTGTCACAAGTGACTATCCACCTTCCCCTCATCAAACAACTCCATCCCTACAAAGTGATGTGGGAGAGCGTGCACACAAGTCTATTCAACTGCCACGTCATCCCGCCCTCACTACTCTTAATTTCTATGCAGATTTGGTTGGGAAGCCCATGGTTTGTCATATGCACTTGTTACCTCAATCTCTGTCTCAGCGTTTTGTTGATCATCCAGTTTGTATTGTCTTGTGTTCTTCCATTCTGGACTCTACCCCTGTTATAAACGAGGATCAAGCTATCGATAGAGTTGATGTTGCATAACCAACCTGCACTATCATTTATGATGAGTGTTTCTAGGAATCTGAGCATGAACCCGTGGCGAAAGATGAACCCCTTCTGTTCGTGCCTCCTCCGCTTTTTCTTAATATCTTTGGTGATTCTTCTCTCTTATTTTCCTTGTGTAAATCCATCCATAGATGCATCTACTTCCGATCATTCCCAGAACACACCCGATGTCAGTCCATCATTTGATAGCGGAGAGGACAAATCTTTCATTGAAAATCCACTTGATTTCTCATCTACATTTTCCGAAAATGCAAAGGGTGAACATTATTTCTTCTCATATACCCCTATGTATGATTCATCATATCATGAGGATGTCGATAAACCCATTGATTTTTCTGATTGTAGTTGTCATGATCTATTTACTCTTATATTCGATCATGATGTTGATTCAATTGCTCTTTATGATGATCTATCTGTCAATGAAGTCGAAACCCCGTAGGTTGTCAAGGAAATTTAGCTTGAGCTGATGGTTATGTCAGGCCCTCATTGTCCCGAGGTTAGTTTCACTTCCAATCAAAAAACATTTGAGCCACCCAAGGCTCCTCATCACTCATTTGTATGTGCTTAAGATCAATCCAACACACATATTTCGCTTTCTCCACCCGAATCACATGATCTCATTACTCACGAATTGGAGGAATCATACACATCAAGCACACTTGCAAGACATAAGTTGTCTCTCTTTCTCATGTTTTCTTGTCTGTCACAGTCAAGAGAGTGTGTATGCTTATCATTTGCACATAGTGTGTCGCAACACCATGGTAAGTCCACAAAGTGCTTGTCTTGCGCTTTCACTATTTTCTTTTATGTGGATGCGTTTAAACTCGGAGTGTGTTGGTATTAATTATTATATCTTTCATGTTTGCTGGTTCACTTGACTGTCCTTTTCGTGAACCATGCCTTCACCAACATGGGTTAACCAATGCACTGATGGATGCATTGGAAATATCACTTCACATAAGCAGACCCATGCACTGTTAGCTTAGGAGTAGGAGTAGTGTTTTCTTTTGTCTAGTTTGATTGGATGCATGTTTTCTTTCTTTCTTTGTTTTTTACTTGCTTGCCTGCTTTTCTTACTTTCTTTGATTTCACATTTTCTTCTTCGCTTGTATTTATTGTGTGTTTGCTTGTTTATGTCCATAGGTTAGTTTCACATGAAACTGTGACAGACTCTTAAGACAAGCAGCGTAAAGTACAAGAGGACTTGTACATCTATCAACACTTGGTTATTTATTGTCTTCTCTCTTTATGTAGAACTCGTTGTCTTCAGTCAATGATACTCCAATGGAAAATACGTTTTGTTTGAAGTTGTTGAAGCCCCTAAAATCAGGTCGACAAGAAGGGGGATACCCACCCGGTCCGGACCTTGGTTGGAAGCTCCTTATCCATTTGGTATAGCGGGTCCGACTGGGGATAACGGGACCAGTTTCCCGATCTTGGGTGTGTGTATGTGTGTAGAATTGAATTATGCTGATCTAAGAGTATTTTAAAGCTAATCTAATCCAGATTCTTTAACTTTACTCTATGCTATTGTAATCTAGTGAGAAACAACACATCAAATCTATTCTAACCCGGGATTGTATATCTTCCATTATGCGATCTAAAGAGATTTCGAACAATAACTCGTAATAAATATCATTCAACTATCATAAGAATAGAAATCATTAAAGATAAACCACTTTGCATAAGAAGTTAGGCAAAACAGTTGTGAACAACATATCGCATAATAAGCTATTCATATGTCAGACATAAACAATATGACTCCACCGTACAAAAGTGCCAAATGATAACCCATACATTCATGCAATAACATATAAACAACTGAAAACTATAAATCACTTAAAGAATATAAGCAAAAATCGCCAAGAGATAAAAGTACCATTTATGACTAATTCTACCCATAAGCTTCAAGAAAAAACGATCTATCTCTACTTGTTCTAACATCTACCAAGAGTACAAAAGTGCAACATCAGTAGCAGATATCAAAATGCAAATAAAAATAAATCTCGATCCATCCATTCATCAAAACCTCCTCTGAGGGTGCAGAAGTGCATGTTCCGAGGATAAGTTTTTGACAAATCTTTGGACCCTTCTCTAAATGCATGAGAAGGGTTAAAATACTACTTCCTAATTCTAATAATAGTGTTTTTACAAAATTTTAGGATACGGTTCTCAAATGACCGTCCTTTTTCTAATCTAAAACAAAAAGAAACAACAAACTTCTAAAAATAAGCTATTTCTGAATTTGGTCCTTAAAATTGCAAGTGTTCATCATGGATTTGAGAAGAGTCGGTTGGCCGACTTCTGCGTTGAGCTGGGCTGCGAAAACAGAATCTATGAGAGCTGGAACTACTTTCTCGGCTGAGTTTATGATGCATTTCACAGTCATCCATTGATTGTGTGGCTTGACTAAGTATGCCCATTAACACTTCCAATTCAACCTGTTCAATGCCTAGATCGCTTTTCCCTTTTCCTGCGCCTTCTGCTTCCATTCTGCCTCCATTCATGACTTGTTTGGTAGGTACCCCGGGGTGGTTTCTGTGATTAAGTTGGCTCTGTGTAAATTCTCACTTACACAGTCGATAAGAACGCTCGCCTGTGTCGCCGCTGTCTCCGCCGCCTGTTCTGCCTGCCTGATTTGATCGTCCCATTTGTTAAAGAGCAATTATTTATGGCTCTCATTTATTCTGGGTGCATTTTCTCTCTTCCCTTCCTCTCCATCCTTCCAAGCTAAGTACTCTATCACTCGTTTGTCAATCTGGTCGTAGTCACTTCGCAAGTCCGTCACTTGATTGGTGAGTTTATCGCTCAGCTCGCAATAGTGACTCCACTGCGATATTTTACATCCCAACTCTTCTTGTTGCTGCAGAAGTTGTTCATTTAAGCCAGTAGACTCTGCAACAAATTCGGCAAGCTTGTGCTCGTCCTTGTGTATTTCTTGTAAAGCTTGCAACTTCTTTCCTTTTTCGTCTAGGCTTCTTTGATAGCTTATCTGCATCTGCTGAAAGTCTTCTTGTAGTTTCTCGAGCTATTTGGACGCTTCAATACTAGCATTGGCTTGTTGTAGCTGTTGTTGTAGTAGCTGTATTTGGTTTTCTTGTTCCCTCAACAGTTGCTGAACTTCCGATGCCTTGTCGATAGTCGCAAAAGCGTATGATCCTGCGATCTGAGATAACTTTGTGAGATTTTCTATCGAGTTGTTGTTAGGGTCTTTCCATAAGACGTCTAAATGTTCAGCGTCCTGTGAGAGTGTATTCTCTAGCTTTCTATTCTTTCTTTGTCTCCTCACAACTGCTTTATGTTGGGGACTATAGAATACATCCAACGGGGGAATTTCCTCTACACTAAGTAGAAGCTCAGACGGCAGAGCGATATGACTGTGCTCCTTTTCTGAGACACTATCGACCATGGTCAAAACCATTTACTGTGTTACCTGTGCATTGCTCACAGGTGTTCTTGGGACTTGCCCTTCAAGGCTGATTCGCTCGTTGAAGTTTTCCCATTCTTTGTCGAGCTCTATAGTGACGAGTGGCGATTTAATGACGGGAGGAGGGAAATCTCTTGGTGGGGAGGCGATAACTTGCTGTTGTGACATTGCACTTGACTGAGCTGTATCTTTAGCTGTTTCTTTGCTTTTTCCTTGGTCTCTTGCAGACTTTTTAGAACGTTCAACCATTCCTTGGGCAGCGTCAGATTTGGATTTGGAAGTACTGGAGTTTCCACTGAGGCTGACACTGGGAGTAGGCTCTCTGGCGAGCAGTCGCAACTTTTCTAGAGGAACACTGGCTAGCCTTCTTTCTCTGTATAACAAAAATCTTTGGAGGTCATCTGGGGACAACCTCGACCGAGCTTCTCACAAAACTTCCTGGAGTGAGCTTTTACTTTGAAACAAATCATCAAATAAATCTTTCTTTCCGACGAATACTTTTATTCTGACATTTATAGTGAAATCATGGGCAACATTATTTAGGTCAAAAGGCTGAGCGGGGAATTTAAATAGATGTAGAGACGTCACATTCTCCACTTCAGCAAAAGCGTGTCCTACATCGAACAATGAGAAGGCCCCACAAGCTACAGGAAACTGAGGCCATATGGCCTTCTTCTTGTCTTTAAGCTCCTTGGTCAGGCCACCTTCTGAGCAGGTCTGATAGGCAATTTCCCGAGCCAAAAGTTTGTCGGGGACATATAGAGGTAGGACATGTGGAGGCACGGTGCTCCCAAACACTCTAATATAAGTGAACCATTCTTCCCCGAACCATCTTGCGATGGGGATGATGTCTATTTGCACTTCGGGTGAGCACCTCGGGGGTTCTTCACCATACATCATCCTATATAGGGGTAAGATGAGCCCGTGGCAAATCTGATATAAGTGAGGGGCAAACTGGGAATCCCAGAATACTTTGTGATAAACATGAATAGGTGACGGGTCCTGGGTAGTCCATTTCCAACCCATAGTTGGGAATTTAGATACATAGAAAATAGAATCCATAACATAAGCAGATAGATAAAAAGGAGGACAGACCCTTTGAGACAAGGATCTCTTAGACCGGTAATTCATAACAGCAGTGTATAAGTTATCAGAAAATATTTTGGCCCAATCCACGATATCGGCGTTCATGGCAGCGTCTATGAGTGGTAGCCATTCAGACGAAAATTTATTTATGTCTGGCATCCCAAACAGCCTGCAAAGCATGGCCACAGCAAAACAATACGGAGATGTGAGGGAACCAGTGCTGTACATACCATTTTTGTCCCTTTTTAGTGGCTCCTCTCTTTTGGTCCATTCTTTAGTGGTTTCTGCCAGATTTGGGTTCTCTGCTGCAAATTTCTTGACAAATTGTGCGTTGTAGGTCGTCTGAGGCTCAGGAAGATGATACATAAGCTTTAAGTCTTGCACGGCGAATGATCCTATGAGCCCATGTCCCTGAACTTTGAATTGTCTACCTTGTAACTCTACATTGTCAAGTATCCATCTGATCATATCTGTATACGCCAAAATTTTGGGTCTAGCTACTATTCGGTGAAGAAATGAACATGTCAACTCTTCTAAGGATGCCTCGGAAGCGTTTTGTGATCCCGTGGCGCTATCAACCTTCATTACTTTAGGATTTTCTTCCTCTAGCAAACTATACATGCCTTCCCAGGTCGAAATTCCTGTGTCCCTGTTGCATGCAGTGTCTGTGTACAAGGGCGCCATCTCCTTTGTCTTTTCCTTCGTTTCGGAGCCTTGGGCTTTATGTTTCTTTCCCATTTTGCTCCTGCGTTCGGCTTTTGAATCTTCTTATCTCTTAGTTCCTGCAGATTACGAGCGAAGTGGAAATGACTGATTGAGAAAGGTGATGGGAGAGTTTTAAATGCAACATATATACCAAATATGCCATCTTACGTAAAAATAATTCTTTAGAAAATCACGCGTCTTCATTTCATTAAATAGCTGACAACTAATCCATTTACTATCATTAAAAGCACATGATTTGGGGTCAGATTATGGTTAGTGACTTTTCTTTGAATGGCGTGCCCGAAGGATTCGTGATTAAATGATTCATGATTTGCTTACGTTACATTGAAGATCATGCCATCGCAAGTCGTGCTAATCGCAAATCGCCAGATTGCAGATTGCGGCATCACGGCGATCGCAACATCGCGGGTCGCAGAAGTTTGATGTTTGTTAAGTGTTGCCAGTTTATTTCTGCGATATGCAATCTTGCGATCGGTGTTATCGCAGATCGATAGATTTTGAGGTTTTTCCTTATGAACTTTACTTTACTGCGATGCGACGTTAGGCTTAACATAGGGGCTTTACGCATACCAATATTTATGAGGGAATGAGGGCATTTCCTATCTTTTTGTAACGCAAAATTTTTAAAGACCTTTACCTTATCGTAGACTTAGGTTTAAAAAATAATCGAGAGACCTCTTTAAGCTTACGATGGTAACCTTATTTTAAAGAAAGGAAAACTTGATTTTTCTCAAAATTAAACTAAGGGTCCCCATTCATTTAGTATTTTGGACAAACACTTAAATGAAAAGGGGGGGTTGTTGCTGGCCACAACAATTGGCGATTCACTTGGGAGAACCAGTTATCTCTGACCTTCTTTTGACGTTTTTCAAACTTCTAAAAGTAATAAAAAAAAAATCTCAGAAAACTTAAACTTTATTATAGAAAGATAAAAATATTATACTTCGAACTATTAATGATATTTCGTTTCAAATCCTTTCTATTTACTTGTATCCTTAGCTTGTTCTTGCGTTTACACCAGCCCTTACTTGGTCTTAAATAAAAATTAAAATAAGGTCTTCCCTGTATAGCAGTCCTTTTTTAAATATGCTTCTTTGTCGCAGGTAGAGCCTCTGCTGCCAGCAGGCGTCCATAGCCTCGACAGGGTTACCTATTAACCAATAATGATCCTTTATCCTGCTCAAGTGTGTTCACAACCATTCAGAGAAAAACCCATTTTGACACTTTTTCTTTTTTATTCTCTAAAGAACAATGTCTTGGTTTGGTGGCCAAATTATGACACAGTCACTCACTTGATTTATACTTTTGCTGAACAAGCTAGCTCGTGATGAGACCCCTTGTCTTTTGATTGCAACAATCTTAAGTCGTTGCCCTGTTTTGGTGGAAAGTTTTGGCAAAGTCAGCAAGTTATAATACCTGTGATCATGATAAGTCGGCTCGTGATGAGACCTCTTATTCTTTGAGATATAGTGTTTCCATTGGATTGCTTCCCTGAATGCTGCGATTTCCTTTAGCAGGGAGGAAGTCAATTTACTTTCCTTAAGAAAGTTTTGGACAACAATAATAGAGATTCTTTGGAAATAGTTGTTTCTACAGGGACCCCTTGCTTTGTTATTGATGCCTTTCATTGTACTGACGTAAAAAAATTCCTTCACTAAGAATGCTTTCTTCAAATTTTTTGGAGTTAAAACTAGTATCATATCTGGATTAAAGTTATGTTGATAATAAAGATCAAGTTTCAAACCAAAAATAAATTTTTCATTCATAGAAGCAGAAGTTCAAAATTTTGATAGAGAAAAAGGTGTCTTTTGTAAATGTCAAATGCTGTTTAGCTAAGGCAAACTTTATTTATGGAGAAAAATACTTAACGAAGTGAGAAGTAGACATTCCCTAGGGTTGTGTAGAAAATAGGGATTATCTTTTTTTTTTATTTTTCCTATTAACTATTTAAAAATAAACCTAATCACCTAACTAAACTACTCCTACTCCTACTCTAACTATATACAAAAATTTGACTAGGTGAAATGATATTTCCAATGGAGCCACCTTCTCATTTTTATTCCTACACGTATGTAACTTTCCAACGTTAGTGTTAAGAACGGAAATTTTCTTGGACTGTTAACGTTGGATGCGGAATAAGAATGTATAACTCCAGTTGGGATCTTGTCCAAAATTTCTTTCTCGCAAAAACTTCTTTCCAACTGGATATCTATTGGATCATAAAAATAAGGATGAAGTCTCGTTATAGCTTGATGATCTCGTAATAGAGGAAGTTCTGTACTTCCTTGACACAGTTCAGCTTTCCAAAATGGTAGCTGGTCTTTTGGATGTTCTTTGATAAGGTGCTTGACATACCAGAGTAATCTATCAAAAGACTGAAAATTTAAAACGCAATCCGATTTTGTACAAAATGAGTGCAAGTGGGAACAACAAAAAAAATGGTTTTTTGTACAAATAAAGTTACAGCACAACTGGGATGAGCTTGTGAAATTTTTTTGTTCACAAGAACTGGCCAGGTCTTGTGAATCAGAAGATAAATTATGATTGCGAACAGGCATGGGGGTTTCTTCATGATATGAATCATAGATCGGGATATCGTCTTGGACAGCAAAATCAGGCAAATGATCTTTGGCTTTGAAATGAGGATTGAATGATATGTTTTCCGAATTAGAGTATCTCTCACTGTTCGAGCTTTGATGGGTTACTTGAAATAGATTAATAACATCATCGTTGGCAAAGTAACCATCATAACTAATTTTACCAGTTTCCCTAGATTCTTCCTTTTGGTCATATAATTTCATACAAGGTGACTCAAGTGATCCTTGTTTGGAAACAATCAAAGGATGTTCTATAGCTATCTCTTTATTTTGAAAATCTAACGATGACTTATTTGAATTATCCTCTGTGTTTTTTGAAATATCTTTAATGTTGAGAGGGGAAAAGTTATCATCATTAAAAACATCAAGATAAAGAGAGAAGTGTGATTATGAAGCAACGCATTTAAAACTATCATCATGTAAAAATCTTCGTTCATCAGATTCAACATAGACATCGGGTTTTAGATCATACCTTTGTGTACTGATGCTTTTTGAAAGAGAAATAGTTTGCTTTTCTAACCTTTGCATCTGCGTTTGTTGACTTGCAATGATATTACCTGACTTTGTATCGAAGTCATCTCCTGGTTCCAAGGCCGGCTTCCCTCCAACGTTCTCGCTTTTGTCTTCTTGTATTAGAGTATGGATAACTCCTAGGCTTTGGGGGCTTTCTTCATTATGAGAGATTTGTATATTCAAATTGGAATTCTCGTTCATATTAGAAAGAAATGAGACAAAACTCGAACTAATTTCTGCTTGATCAGATATAGGAGGCAGGGAATGTTCAGCATAATCTAAAGATTCTTCATCTATGAGTTCACTTTCAAGAATCGTACTTTAGACAATCAAGATGAAATCGCATATTAAAATCCCTAATAGATTCATCTTTTTTCCGAAGATAATCAATTTCATCGTATACCTGGTCATAGTCATAACAATCAAATTCAAGAATGAAAATCTTGACGAATTGGTCCCAGCTGTGAATCGATGCATTTGCGAAGTTTCTGTACCATTTTCTAGCTTCCGTCGTAAATGTAAGAGTAAAAATTCTGCATAAAACGCCTTCATCAATTCTTTGAATATCATAACTTGAAACTCTTTGAATAAACTGAAGAGCATGATTAAAAGCAGAAGAGTTATTCTTACCATTGAATTTTACCTGACACAAGAGTCTTACCACTTCAGGTGGAGTGTTGGAAGAGGTAGGAACATGGATGCAACTCCAAATGGGAAGTTTGTGAGCAGCCATCCAGATTCAAATGTTACGATTTGAAAATCA